>CM048744.1:974206220-974461220 GCA_026315105.1 Locusta migratoria | reverse complement strand
AATATCTAGGCGTAATACTGCAGAGCGATATGAAATGGAACGAGCATGTAAGGTCAGTTGTGAGTAAGGCGGACAGCCGACTTCGGATTTTTGGGAGAATTTTGGGAAGATGTACTTCATCTGTAAAGGAGACCGCGTATAAAAGGGTTGTACGGCCACGTCTTGAGTATTGCTCAAGTGGTTGGGACCCACAGGAGATCAGTTTAAAGGAAGACTAGAAGCAGTTCAGAAGCGAGCAGCTAGGTTTGTTACTGGTAGGTTCCATAAATGCGCAAGTGTCACAGAAATGCTCCGGGAACTCAAATGGGAATGTCTGGAGAAAAGACGACGTTCTTTTCGAGAAATTCTGTTCAGAAAATTTAGAGGGCCGGAATTTCAAGCTGACTGCAGATCGCTATTGCTACAGCCTACTTACATTTCACTTAAAGATCAGAAAGACAAGAGAAATTAGGGCTCATACAGAGGATCATATAGGCAGAAGAACAAGGCCTAATAGAAACCCCTGGATAACACAGGATAAACTGAACTTAATGGAGGAGAAAATATGAAATTCCACCAAGCGAAGCAGGCAAAAGGGAGTACGGGCATCAGAAAAATGAGGTTGACAGAAAGTGCAGACTGGCTAAGCAGGAGTGGCATGAGCAGAAATGCAAGTCCGTAGAAGAACGTATAACTAGGTAAACGATAGATACCGCATACAGGAAAATAAAAAGAGATATTTGGAGACCACAGAAGAGGCGCTATGAATAACTAGAACTCATACGACAAACCAATACTAAGCAAAGAAGGAAAACCTGAAAGGTGTAAAGAATGCATAAAGTGCCTGTACAAAGGAAATAAACTTGAAGACAGTATTCTAGAAATGGAAGACGAAGTTAAGGTAGATGACATAGAGACTACACTGCAAGAAGCATTTGACAGAGCATTAAAAGATTAGAGTAGAAAAAAGACCCCTGGAGTAGATGATGTTGAAACTGCTATCAGCGTTAGGAGAGCCAGTCATGAAGAAATTGTTCCGCCTGGTATGCAAGATGTATGAGACAGGGGAAATACCCTTAGACTTCAAGAAGAATATAGTGATTCCAGTTCCTAGCAAAACAAGTGCAGACAAATGTGAAAATTACGAACTACCAGTTTAATAAGTCGTGGTTGCAAAATACCAACACGGATTATTTACAGGCGAAAGGTGGAATCCGACCTTGGGGAAGATCAGTTTGGATTTAGGAGAAATGTACGAACACGCGAGGCAATACTCACATTACGAGTTATCTTAGAAGATAGGTTAAGGAAAGGGAAACATACGTTCTTAGTATTTGTGGATCTGGAGAAACCTTTTACAATGTTTACTGGAATACAATTTTTCAGTTTCTGAAGGTATCTGGGGTAAAATATAGGGAGAACTATATTCAGCTTGTACAAAAACCCGACAGTAATTATTAGAGTCAAAGGTCATGAAAGGTTCGCAGTGGTTGGGAAGGCAGGGTTGTAGCCTTTCCCGAATGTTGTTCAATCAGTCCATTGAGCAAGCTCTGAGGGAATGCAAGGAAAAATTTGGAGAGGGAATTAAAGTCCAGGGAGAGGGAATAAAAACCTTGGGGTTTGCTGATGATGTAGTAATTCTGTCAGAGACAGCAAAGGACCTAAAAGAGCAATTAAACGGAATGGACACTGTCTTGAAAGGAAGGTATAAGTTGAACATCAACAAGAGTAAAACGAGTATAATTTAAAGAAGTGTACGAAAATCAGGCGTTGCTGAAGGAATTAGATTAGGTAATGAGACTATAAAAGTAGTAGATGAGTTTTGTAATTTGTGTAGCAAAATAACTTTTGATGACCGAAGTAAAGAAGATAGGAAAGGCAAAATGGCTACGGGAAGAAAAGCGTTTCTGAAGAAACGAAATTAGTTGACATCCAATATTACTATAAATGTTTGGAAATCATTTCTGTAACCATGTGTGTCACTGGATGGGAGCGAATCGTGGACGATAAAGAGTTCAGACGAAAAGGATAGAAGCTTTTCAAATGTGGTGCTACAGACGAATGTTCAAGATTAGATGGGTAGTCACGTAACTAATGAGGTGGTGCTCAACAGAATTTGTGAGAAAAAGATTTCTGGCGTATCCTGACTAAGAGATAAGTTGATGTGGCGCATTCTGAGACATCAAGGAATTGTCAACTTAGCATTAGAAGGAAGCGTGTGGGGTAAAAATCGTAGAGGGAGACCGAGGCAGTAAGCAGATTCAAAAGAATGTAGGTAGCCGAACGTATTCTTAGATGAAGGAGCTTGCACAAGACAGGGTAGCGTGGAGAGCTCCATCAAACCAGTCTGCGTACTGAAGACCACAACAACAACAACAACAACGTTGCTAGTCAGGATACGCCAGAAATCCTTTCTCCCAAATTCTGTTGAGACCACCTCATTATTTACGCGAACTACCCATCTAATCTTCAACACATTATCACACATAAAAAGATTCAAATGATTCAAGCTTACACTTCAGTTTGCGACTAAATTCCAAGGCTGCTTGCACCACACTATTCCTGCTCACCCGGCAACCAAACTCAGTGAACTCAAACGCGGGACTGCGCACACCAAAGATTGTCCTCGCAGAGCCAAAGATGTGATTTTACATTCAGCGTTATTAACATTGCATACCTACGTTTGACTCTGATTTCCTCTTTTTGTTTCAGGTGAGTGAGGGTATCTTGCTGCGACTCGGCTGACCGTAAGTTTTACAAAATTACTAACAACATTACTTCAACAGGTTCGATTCAAGATGGCTGATAATAGTTTCAAATGTTCAAATGTTTGTTAAGCTTATGGGACTTAACTACGGGGTTATCAGTCCCTAAACTTACAAACTACTTATGAACTACCTACAAACTAGGACGGCACAAATATCCATGCCCGAGGGGGGATTCGAACCCCCGACCGTAGTGGCCGTGCTGACTGTGACTGGAGCGCCTCAGTCACCTCGGCCACCGCGGCCGGCTGATAATAGTTTGCGCGTGTCAGGAAAGGTAAATGTTCAGTTACAAATGATAATCCTTTTTTACCTCGTATTGTCTTAGCACCTGCCGATGACTATTTATTTCTTCGAATCTCCGTGTCTTCTCATGGAAGCGTTATACGTCCCCTACTTTTCCTTGTGTTTATAAACGATCTAGGAGACATTCTGTATATTTCCCTTAGACTTCGCGGATGATGCTGTCGTTTATCGGTTAGTGAAGTCAACAGAGGGTCAAAAGCAATTGCGAAGCGATTTAGACAAAATTTGTAGATGGTGAGAGAATTGGCAATTCACACTAAAGAAAGAAAAGCGTGAAGTAATACACATGACCATTAAAAGAAATCCACTGAACTTCAATTACGTGATAATCACTCAAACCTTAATGTCGTACATTCTACCAAATACCTAGGAGTTACAATTACGAACAACTTAGACTGGGAACAACACATAGAAATTGAGGGGAAGGGGAACCAAAAGTTACGTTTCATCGGCAGAACGCTTCGAAGATGCACCAGCTCCACCAAAGAGACTGCCTACATCACACTTGTGCGTCCTCTACTGGAATACTGTTGCCCAGTGTGGGACCCTCACCAGGTGGGACTGACGGAAGACATTGAGAAGGTTGAGAGTAGGGCAGCTCGTTTTGTTTTATCACGTTACGGGGGGGAAAGCGTCACTGAAATGTTGCTCGATTTGAGGTGGAAATCATTGAAGGACGTTATTCGTTGCGGCGAGATCTATTTACGTAATTTCAATCACTGACTTTTGAATGTGAAAATATTTTGCTAGCACCCACCTACATATGGAGACAAGACCATCGCAATTTATTATTATAAATAAGAGAAATGAGATCGAAAACGGAACGATTTAGGTTGTCTTTCGTCCCGCGCGCTATTAGAGAATGGAACGGTAGAGAAATGTTATGAAAGTGGTTAGTGAACCCTCTGCTAGGCACTTAAATGTGATTTTCAGAATATCTATGTAGATGTAGATGAACTATAGACCTCCGCCTCCTCCTCCCTCTCTACGCGTCTATCCATCTATCCATTCCCCTGTCTCTGTTATTTCCTCCATTGGCCTCTGTCATTCTCCTTCTCTCCTATCTCCCTGTTGATCACTTTCTCCCCTCCCCCATAATCTGATCGTCCGCCTCTTTAGTCCGTCTCCTCCTCACCGTGTCAATGAAAAATTACATATATCTGACAACTTTCATGGTCACCGGTCAAACAATATAGATGCCTATACCTATAATAATCAGTACTACTGCAAAGATGCCGAATATGTCACAGGTTTGAAGGTCAAATTTCAGGCACAGCATGACTTTATTATTTATTAATTATAAGATATTCATCCATAGTTGAGCGATAGTTGCACGTAGACGTGAATCATATATGTTCAATAAGATGTTCGCCGTACAGACATTGGCTCACTAGTAGTCTCCCAGTGTGCTCCCAGCACTCTGCAATATCTGACTAATAAATTCCATGATGCCAAGATATAGAGATAAACTTAAACGTGAGAAATTATCCACAAACTGTTTCTGTTGGTTTGCGTGATATCGTTAGCGGCTCAAGCAGCAAGCGCTTGAAGCAGCTAGGTGGGGGAACTTCCCCCTCCACCTGCATGCGCACTGAGCGCTCCCGATCGCGAACTATTATGCGCAAGTCTAGTACAGATGAATATTAGCTGATAATGGAGAAAATATATATATGACTTTCAACACAAATCTGTAGCTAAGGTAGAATATTCAAAATTTTCATGTGTTTGCATTGACGAGGGACTGAATTGGAAGAAACATATTGAAGATGTCCTGAAACATCTGAGTTGAGCTTCTTATGTTATCAGAGTCATTGCAAAATTTGGTGATATACATCTCAGTAAATTAGCTTACTATTTCATTCATTGCTTTAATATGGGATCATATTTTGGGGCAATTCAACATCGAGTAAAAAACTATTCATTGCACAAAAGCGTGTAATCAGAATAATTGCTGGATCCCACCCAACAGCATCGTGCAGACATTTATTTAGGGATCTAAGGATCTTCACTGTAGCTTCACAATACATATATTCACTCATGAAATTTGTTATTAACGATCCGACCCAATTCAAAAGTAATAGCCGTGTGCAGAGCTGCAACAAAAAATGTTCAAATGTTTGTATAGCTTAAAATATTGATTGTCAAGTGTAGACACTATTTACTAGACTGACGTTTCACATCATTACGAAATTTCGTATGTGTGATCTATGGAACAGCCACGGTGGAGTAGCCGAGCGGTCTAAAGCGTCTCGCTGCGGAGCGCGAGGTTGCTCGCCGTGGAGGTTCGAGTCCTCCCTGGGGCATGGGTGTGTGTGCTTGTCCGTAGGTTAGTTCACCTAGGTTTAAGTAGTTTGTAAGCTACGGACTGATGACCACCAGTTTGGTCCGATACATTTACAAACATTTGAACATTTGAATCTATGGAACAAGTATTAATCTAATCTCTAATCTATATACAAGGATCAGTCAGTAAGTTCTGCGACTGATCCCATGACGGCGCCGTGGTGCATTATAATGCATAGGTGACGCCGCGAATTGGTACCATGTCAGTTATGCTTCCGTCCCTGCAAGAGAAGCTTAGTGCGTGCACTGGAAGCAGACTTACGGTCGAAGTAGTAACGAAATTGCAAACATCGAGTTCTGCCAGAAATTAGAAAAAACCGCTGTCGACATGGTTGAAATGATGTAGCAGATATACGAACGGTGAGGACTCTCGAGTCACAGTCTTGAGTTTAGGTAGCACCAAGGTTTTGTGCAAAGACGGAACAGCGTTTGCAAGGTGATGTGCGTACTTGTCGGCCACGAACAGCTCGAACGGAACGCTAGATCGAATCCAGGAAACTGCAACGTTGGGGCGTGCTAATGTACGGGACAGTCCTGCAAACTGCCTTCAGCGGTGTTTCCAGCTGCTGTACTGCAGTTGGCGAAGGTGCGTAACGACCAAGGTGGAGTATTTTGAAGATGCTTGTGGGTGTGTATAGGTGTACGCCTTGTAATGCGGCACAGTGTGCAACACACAGAGTCGTATGGGTGCCTACCCTCCTGGCGTCAAGTCTCACAACATATTGTCTGTATCACGTAACGTAAAACGGGGTGACTTGGGAAACTTTTTGTGTTTCCTTAGCTTTTTCTCAGAGCCCATGAAACTTACGAAAAGAATATTTGTATCACAATTTATTGAGGTCTGGGTCAGTAGATTACATTTGTGTATCAAATATTATCTAAAATTTGGTTATTTAATTTTAATTTAATCTTTTGTTGGTGTTCGAAGTCAGCCTGCATGGCGGGGTGACTTGGGACATGTGGGATGACTTGTCACACATACAAATTTTTTCCACAAAACTGCATTCACCTCAGCTTTTCTCATTTTAAATATGTGTCACCAGTTTATGTTTCTTTTAATGTTAAATAATCAAAATTACGATATATTAAAATTAAAACAAATGTTGAAAAGTTAAAAAAGAATCAAAAGAAATTTTATGATATTTACTGTCTTGAATAGTGTTTCACATGTGAAAGTACAAAACTTAATTGTTTAATGATGTTTTTAATTACAGTAATTAGTTTTTTTACATTACTCTGCAGTTTCATGCGGCATCTTGTAACTACCACGATGAACAAAGAGGGGAACAAGTTTGCACATAACTTATGAAATAGAAACTTCTTGAATGTCATCTTCATTTTGTGAAACATAAATGTCTGATTACTTCTGAGACTTTCTCATAAATGAAGTCCTCACTTTGTAATCTTTTGTGGCCCATATTTTCACTATGAATGTTTTTGGAACCTCTTGACCTAACCATAAAACATATAAGAAACACCAACAATTTCGTTTAAATGCTCTTTTGAGCGTATAAGTCTCTTTAGTTACGTCTAATGAGAGATTTCTGACAATCAACAACATGTCCCAAGTAAACCCAACGTTAGAGGTGGTGGTCCTATTTTTAGAATTATTTGCTCCATTTTTAGTTGGGTAATATTGTTTGGATTTATTCTGGAAGGATATCAATAGTATTCTCTTGTTTATATTCAGTTTCTTTCATTTTGTCTTGTAATTATCAGAGTTTGGGACGTAAATTTCTGTTCTCTCGGAGTATCACTCTGTTTTTGATTATTGTATCGGCGATGGGAGAACTGTCTTCCGAGGCGGAAGGCGCTGGCGACACCCGCAGGCCGGCAGGGCCCGCGAGGGGCGGGGGTCGCTGGCGGCACGTTCTCTCATGTTGCTTCATCTACATCTACATCTAGATACATACTCCGCAATTCACCGTAAGGTGCGTGGCGGAGGGTACACTGTACCACTACCAGGCATTTCCTTTCCTATTCCACTCTCAAATTGAACGAGGAAAAAAAGAATGCCTATATGCCTCCGTACGAGCCCTAATTTCTCTTGTTCTTGTGATCACCACGCGAATGTGAGTAGGCGGCAGCAAGATCGTACTACACTCAGCTTCAAATTCCAGCTCTCTAAATTTACTCAACAGAAATTCACGAAAAGAAGGTCGTCTTTCTTCCAGCGATCCCCAATTGAGTTGCCGGAGCATTTCCGTGACACTCGCGCATTGGTCGAACCTACCGGTAACAAATCTAGCTGCTCACCTCTCTGAACCGCCTCTATGTCTTCCTACAAACCGATCTGCTGCGGGTCCCAAATACTTGAGCAATACTCAAGACGTGGTCGTACAAGCGTTTTATACGCGGTCTTCTTTACAGGTGAAGTACATTTTCCCAAAATTCTCCCAATAAACCGAAGTCGGCTGTCCGCCTTACTCACAACTGTCCTTACATGCTCGTTCCATTTCATATCGCTCTGCAGTGTTACGCTTAGATATTTGAACGACGCGACAGCATCAATAAGCTCACTACTAATGCTGTATTCGAACATTATGCGCATCACCTTATATTTTTCTACATTGAGAGCTAGCTGCTATTCTTCGCACCAACTAGAAATTTTGTCTAAGTCATCCTGTATGCTATTACAGTCAGTTACAGACGATACCCTCCCATATACCACAGCATCATCAGCAAACACCCGCAAATTACAACTTACTCTGTGCATCAGATCATTTATATAGATAGAAAATATTTGCAGTCCTGTCACACTCTCCTGGGGCACACCTGACGATACACTCGTCTCTGATGAACACTCGCCGTCGATAACAAAGTACTGCGTTCTATTACTTAGGAAGTCTTCCAGGCAGTCACAAATCTGTGAACCTATTCCATAAGCTCGTATCTTCGTTAGGAGTCTGCAGTGTGGCACCGCGTCAAATGCCTTTTTGAAGTCGAGAAAAACACAATCCGCCTGTTGCCCTTCATTCATGGCTCGCATGATGTCATGTGAGAAAAGGGCAAGCTGAGTTTCACATGAATGTTGTTTCCTAAACCCGTGCTGATTCATGGAAAGAAGCTTTTCCGTTTCAAGGAAATTTACTATATTCGAACTGAGAATATGCTCCAAAATTCTACATGAAACTGATGTCAACGATATTGGCCTGTAATTGTGTGGGTCAGTTCTCTTTCCTTTCTTATAAACGGGAGTTTATAGGCATTCTGCCAACACCGCCCGGAGGGCGACCGCTGGCCGCCACCACCCGTGGTGAAACCACTCCGTCTGCAGACGGACATTTATATTTGGGCTGGAGACGTCTGTGGCTGACCAGAGGCCAGGTAGTTTGTTTACCGCTTCGATGCTGCTTTTGTGTAGGAAGGCACCGGAAGGGCTCTAAAGTACAATGAGCAGGGGCAGTAAAAGTTGGCGTCTTTCTGGTCTGAACGTGCACCAGAGCACAGAGTAACATATACAGAGGAGAAGCCTCCCCTAAACCACTGTGCTACGCTCCCCTCGTAGTTCCGTAAGACGCTAGCAGGTGTCAGGCGGATTACTGGCTTAGGGTGCCTCTCGCACGTCAGAGGGTAGCGTGGAGGGGAGGCTGAGGGGAGAGCTCGTGCTGCCTGCCAGGAGGCCACGGCTGTGTCCGGCGTGCTGGCGTTTGAGGGGAGGTGGTGGTGGGGGCAGCCGCTACCTGCCGCCTGCTCTATCCAGTTTAAAGGGCTGCTTCTGACCGCAGCGCCATCATGGGACATCTTACGGAACTGCTGGAAACCCTTCCTCCCCGCACCCTGGAGCGTAGGACCGGGCCCTTACGGAGGTTTCCCGTCTGTATATATTTGTCTTTGACCCGAGGTTTGGAACGCCAGCGACGGGCGCTTGCGAATGTTTGTGTAAACTGCCAGAGGTGATTTCTGGGGAAATTAGAGCGGCGCTCTCGCGACGGGACGCTGGCGTCTGGTCGACAGTAAAGTCATTTCAGCGTCTGCGGATTCGCTCCAATGGTCCGTAAATTCTATGGATTTCTGAGAAATGTTGGCTTACGTTTAGAATGCAGCGTCGGACAGTTTTGTGGGGAGGAGACTGGCCGGTTCAACAATAGCTCTCGTATTCCATTGGTTTGACCATTAAGCGAAATTTGTGATTGGTTTGACGGGAGGATGGGAGGGGCTAGAGGTGAAGATTTTGGAGTTGTGGAATTTTTGCTGGTGTCGTCGGCGCTGCTGGCCGCACAGTGCTGTCTTTTGGCGGACTCTAATCTAGGCTGCACTCCTGACTGGATCGTGCTGTTTTGAGTTGTGTAACTTTCGGTGTTAACTTTGAATTATTTCATTGTGCTTTCTGCACAATCAGGTGTTAGTCCTGCATGGCTGCTATAGAGTAAATTGAAACTTGTAATATTCTGAAGTGCGTGTTTGCTGTCAGCTACACCACTCGTAATCAGAATTTTTACCGTTTCTTGAGAGTACAGTTTTATCTTCACTTTAGTATTGTCGTCGGCTTAACCGACAAAACGTGTTCTAATCGTATCAGTCCACATTCGCGATCACTGCTGTCAACACTGCACTGCCCTCAGCTGGTCTTCTCCACCTCCAACGCCTTCAACAGAAAGACGGTAAGGTTGCGCCATTGCATCTGCTGAGAAATGGGAGTTGAATGGTAGTATTAAGCGGGAGTTTATCGTGTGCCAGAAGGGACGTCCTTATTCTTGTAGATCAAAAATAGACTTGATCAGAGTTGGCGTAAATTTTTACTTTTTTTTTTTTTTTTTTTTTTTTTTAATTTTATACTTCGTGGGTTTGCCACTTCCCTCCTGTGACCAGTCAAAATATTTTATTTCGTGTACAAACTTTAGTTAATTTGTGATTTTCATGTAAAGTCAACAATATAGATATGATGTGTATTTTATTGTCTTTCAAAACTGATCTATTTGTTAATTTTCATATGGTCACATGTGTAGTATCAGGCAGGTTGTAAGATAGAATTTGTGAACATAATTTTTATTCAAATTTGTGCCTACCTCATTTCAACCACCATTAACCGTAAATGCTTTGGAGGGAAAAATTCTTCTAAAGATAGGTAGGTCAGGCGAAAATATTTCCATTGCACAGAGTGTGCAACTAAAAAGCTTGAACGTCGCCACTGCATACAGTTAGTAACAGTATACAGTATATTCACTTTACGGATATATATTTATTTTTTATAGTTTTTTGTTGTTGTATTTAATAAATAAAAGCTAGTGGCGATCCTTAAATCAGATTTCCACAGAGGTAGAAGCAAAATGATTGCATCAATCCAATAAGGAACTTAGTTACACTCATAACATTCCTATATTTAAAGACCGCGTACTTTCAATTGGCGTCCCCTGCTACAGGATCTTCTAGCAATGGATGATGCTGAGATGCAGTCGCTTTGCTTTCCTTGCAAGAAAGGTGCAATAGTTTTAAGAATATAAATGTGGCGCTGTGCAGAGTCACCATAACGTTTATCAACCTTCTCTTTAGTCCCCTGAGGCGTTTTGCCTTTCATAAACTAATGTTTAATCACCACACGAAGATCTTTTTCCTCCATACTTTGACAATCACTCGATTTGCTTATTTCACACGAATGCCAAACATAAAGAAATAGACCAATATGGCTGACACTTGGTGTGCGTTCTTTCCAAAGATGCTACTAACCAAACGTGACGTCGATACGCGCCGGTGGTGCCATCTCTTGCGCGGACTTTTGAAACGCCCCTCGTACGTGACAGGCGGGGCGCCTCAGTGTGAGCTAGGGATGGCGGTTATCGCTCAAACAATCGGTTTTCGGTTATACCGGTTCTTTTCATCTCCAGTTTAACCGCACCGTAAAAATTGCTCATGATAACCGGTTTTTTAAATAACCGGTTTTCGGTTTTTTATTGCTATTATTTCCAGTAGAGTTCGACCGAAACATATTTTGCTGCCGAAACAGAAACCGTAATCTTTGGTTCTTCTAGTTTCGGCCGAAACCGAAACTTGCGAAATTTAGTTAAAATTTAGGTAAATTTACGTTATACGACAAATCACTATTTCTTCCATATTTTGCAAGATCCCTTCCCAATACTACGCCTTCTCGAGTGTGTGTAAGCCTAGCCAGGAGTCCGTAGAAGACGATATACTAAGCGTACAGATTTACTGGCCTAGTATTTCCATCCGGCAGTTGCGAATATTGAGCCAACCACTCCGTAAGTTGGAATTGTGAGCCAGGGCTTACGAATATTTCGTTATACACACACACACACACACACACACACACACACACATATATATATATATATATATATATATATATATATATATATATATAAAGTTACAGTCAGTAAATAAACTTCAATCAGTGCTGCAGAAGTATTTCGAAAAATAAAATCATAGTTCCGACTAACAGTATGATTGATGTGAGTGTAAATTTACGCAAATTGAACTAGGAAAGCTCTGAACCACATGATCAAAGAATGTTCTAATGGGTGTGATTTCTTATGAGACCTAAATGTTTAGGTTATCGGTCCCTAGACTTACAAACTACTTAATCTAACTTAAAATAACTTTCGTTAAGGACAACATATACACCCATGACCGAGGGAGGAGGGAGGACTTGAACCTCCGACTGGAGCAGCCGCACAGTCCGTGACATGGAGCCTCAGAACGCACGGCTATCTCGCGAGGCACCACATGATCAATGTTACCTAAACCCATATTAGTTATTAAACCAGCCCCTCCCTTTCAAGGAATCACGTTAATAAAACTTGTTAGCATAACAATATGATCATACATTAAAGAGTACATCACTTACATAATAGGTATATGACTCGAATTTACTTTCTCTTCCAAGGTACATTTTGGATACTTTCTCCGTAAATGACACAGCATGTTTGTAGTGCCGGCCGCGGTGGCCGAGGAGACTAAGGCGCTCCAGTCACGGTCTGCACGGCCACTACGGTCGGGGGTTCGAATCCCCCCTCGGGCATGGATTTTGTGCCGTCCTAGTTCGTAAGTAGTTCATAAGTAGTTTGTAAGTTTAGGGACTGATGACCCAGTAGTTAAGTCCCATAGAAAAAAAAAATGTTTGTAGTACCTCCACCCGTTTTCAGCTTTTTAAAGCAAATGGAGCATTGTACCTGACTGCTCCCGTACTTTGTGAATTACTGTCACACTCGGGATGGTGCCATTTAAGACACAACCGACGTCTGTCGACGACAGCAAGGGACTGCCGCGTGACCAGACGGAGGCAAGTCTCGTACACTGCCGGTGCACGCGCGTCGTCTAATAGGCCACGCCACACGGCAACAGGTGCACGAGTTCTTAAGTTCTTATGCCAGACGATTCTTGGACGATTCTCACAGCTGGGATTGTTCTTAAATTTGATACTGTACCCCACAAGCGGCTTCTAATGAAATTGCGTGCTTATGGAATATCTCCCCAATTGTGCGATTGGATTCACGATTTCCTATCAGAAAGGACACAGTTCGTTGTAATTGACGGTAAGTCATCGAGTAAAACAGAAGTGATATCTGGCGTTCCACAGGGAAGCGTTATTGGTCCCCTACTCTTCCTCGTGTTTATAAACGATTTAGGAGATAATCTGAATAGCTCCCTTAGACTGTTCGCGGATGATGCTGTCGTTTATCGGTTAGTGAAGTCAACAGAGGATCAAAAGCAACTGCAAAGCGATTTAGACAAAATTTCTACTTGGTGCGAAAATTGGCAATTGACACTAAATAAAGAAAAGTGTGAAGTAATACACATGACCACTAAAAGAAATCCGCTGAACTTCAATTACGCGATAAATCAGTCAAACCTTAAGGTCGTAAATTCTACCAAATACCTAGGAGTTACAATTACGAACAACTTTGACTGGAGAGAAAACATAGAAAATATTGTGGGGAAGGCGAACCAAAGGTTACGTTTCATTGGCAGAACGCTTAGACGATGCACCAGCTCCACCAAAGAGACTGCCTACATCACACTTGTGCGTCCTCTCTTGGAGTACTGTTGCCCCTTGTGGGACCCTCACCAGGTGGGACTGACGGAAGATATTGAGAAGGTTCAGAGAAGGGCAGCTCGTTTTGTTTTATCACGTTACGGGGGGGGGGGGGGGGAAAGCGTCACGGAAATGTTGCACGAATTGGGGTGGAAATCATTAATAGAAAGACGTTATTCATTGCGGCGTGATCTGTTTGCGAAGTTTCAATCACCGACTTTTAGTTCTGAATGTGAAAATATTTTGCTAGCACCCACCTACTTAGGGAGACATGACCATCCCAATAAAATAAGAGAAATCAGATCGAAAACGGAACGATTTAGGTGTTCTTTCTTCCCGCGCGCTATTAGAGAATGGAACGGTAGAGAAAAGTTATGAAGGTGGTTAATGAACCCTCTGCCAGGCACTTAAATGTGATTTGCAGAGTATCGATGTAGATGTAGATGTAGATGTAGATCACTGATCGCTTTTCTTAGTTACTGCGATGACCTAATATTTCACAGCAATGGACATTTTAGGAATAGTTCTAAATATTTCGGTCTACTAGTTTCAATTTCTTTTAAAATTATTTACAAAAAACACATTTGGAACCACTACTACAGGAAGTAGTCGTACCGGTTTTTGTACCCGGTTCTTGGCAATAACTAAAAAAAAAACCGGTTACAACCGACACCAAATAAATACCGAAAAAACGGTTATTCGAAATTAAAGTACCGGTATCGGTTTTAACCGGTCGGTTTTTCTCATCCGTAATTAACAGCCGCGTCTTGGACCTTTACGTGGAGCGGCGCCCGGGATGTGCGCGGCGCTTGTAATGAACCGAAAGATCCGGGGTTTGGGGAAAAAATACAGCCACCGCTATATCATTTGCCTTTAATTACTGAACTGCGCGATAATTTCCCCGACGATTTTTAAAAACTATTTACGAATGGACTGTGCCTAGTTTAACATTTTGTTGGATTCGATTAAGCACAATATTACCGAGACAGATGCAGTGACGAGAAAAAGCGTTTCAGCAGAAGAACGCCTACCAGCGTCACTCAGGTTTTTAGCAACTGGTGGCTCTTTTGAGGACTTAAAATTGAGCACAGGAAATTCAGCATAGGAAATTCAGCACCATCACTATGTGCTGTTATCCCAGAGACATGCAAAGCACTATACGACGTTCTGAAAACAGAGTTCAAAAAAAAAAAAAAAAAAAAAAAAAAAAAAAAAAAAAAATGTTCAAATGTTTGGTAAGCTTATGGGACTTAACCACGGGGTCATCAGTCCCTAAACTTACAAACTACTTATCAACTACCTTATACTAAGGACGGCACAAATATCCATGCCCGAGGGGGGATTCGAACCCCCGACCGTAGTGGCCGTGAAAACAGAGTACATGAAAGTAAGTGCAACTATCATAATTAACAGTTCAGAAATTAGATTAATACGTCTTCCGTACATCATGGATACATTTGTTAAGGATGAGAAAGGTGTCAGTTTAATAAAAAGCGCCTTTACATTATATTACATGACAGTCAATTTGATTTTTATTATTTTTGTATGTTTTCAATTTGGAGCTGGCGATGAATTCTTGTATCCGATACATTTGCAACTTACGTTTCTACGACCATGTCAGTCCCGCATATCAGCAGTTATCTTGGCTACGTGCAGATAAGCGTCGAAGCTATCGTACACTATGTTTGCTGCATCGCTTTCTCAATCATTGCAAACCTTCATACTTATCCTCAACGATTATATTACTATCTGAACAGCACAGCAGAAACACACGCTCATACCAAAATAAAACTCTCTCTCTACCTTCACATAACACTGCAATCTTCTCCAAATCATTTTCTGTATCGGGAACACGTCTGTGGAACAATCTTCCTCAAAAGTTAAGAGAAATAAAATCAATTCAAAACTTTAAAAGACAACTAAGGGTTAACCTTCTGTCACAATAGCCATCTTTTTCTCCACTTACCAGTCTGTAGCCCACTGTTGTCAATTCCTCATCCCCCCATAAATGTTTCCCTTTCCTTTCGCCAGCAGAGATCTCCATATATGTCTCCACTTCCTCACATCCATTAGCTCCTTTTTCACTAACCATTTTCTCTCTTCTGTTTATTTTAAACTTAATTCAAGTGTGAATATCTCTTGTTATTATTAGTATTACTTTCATTTTTGTGTTATTATTATCATTATTATTATTAGTACCATCATATATTGTTATTATTTAATATTATTACTGCAGTGTTGTTTTTGTAATGAAATCCTTTGTTTATGTTGTTCCTGATCAGATGTAAGAGAGGGCCCTATGGCCCTAATCTGGTCAGGTTAAATAACCAAATAAATAAATAAAAAAATAAAATTGTTTTATTTTTTATTTGTTTATTAAACAGCTAATTTATACCTACCAGATCGATTGCTGTTTAAAACCTTTTCCATTTCTTTTCGGAACAAACTACTTCAACCTTCATTTCTTTTTAAAGAAATTTTCTATCAGCGTTATGAAAAATTGGTTTGCATAAAGTTTCCGGTCTATCGTATGCCTCGTTTTTTAGGTTTTTATTTATGTACTAGTTACTGCGAATTCGCCACACACAAGGCTGTTGCCAGTAGAATTCAATAAATTCACGCAGGGATTCGTTCGTCCAATACCGCGAGTCTGTCACGATTCTGTAGTGCAAGCGCGGCAGTGTAAACATCTACATCTACATCTACATCTACATGGGATACTCTGCAAATCACATTTAAGTGCCTGGCAGAGGGTTCATCGAACCACAATTATACTATTTATCTCCCTATTTATCTCCTATTTATCTCCCATTCTCGAATAGCGCGCGGGAAGAAAGAACACCTGAATCTATCTGTTCGAGCTCTGATTTCTCTTATTTTATTCTGATGATCATTTCTACCTATGTAAGTGGGAGTCAACAATATATTTTCGCATTCGGAGGAGAATGTTGGCGTTTGGAGTTTCGCAAGTAACCCACGCCTCAGCGATAAGCGCCGTTGTTGTAATGATTCCCATCCCAGATCCTGTATCATTTCCGTAACGCTGTCTCCCCTGTATCGTGACAATACGAAACGAGCTGCCCTTCTTTGGACTCTTTCGATGTCCTCCGTCAAACCCACCTGATAAGGATCCCACACTGGGCTGCAATACTCCAAAAATGGACGGACAAGCGCAGTGTATGCAGTTTCTTTAGTAGTTCTGTTGCATCTTTTAAGGATTCTGCCAATAAAACGCAGTCTCTGGTTCGCCTTTCCCACGATGTTATCTATGTGTTCTTTCCAGTTTAAGTCTGAAGTAATAGTGATTCCTAGGTATTTTGTGGAGTTTACGGCGTTCACATTTGATTGATTTATGTTGTAAACAAAGTTTAACGGATTTAAAGCTGTAGTGCAAGCGCGGCCGTGCAAATGCGAGTACGCTCCGCGTGATGGTTCTGTGCGCCGGGAGAACTATTCGTGTAAAGGCCGCCACCAGGCGATTGTGGTGCCCCGGTGACAGGCTGGCCCAGAATTGCCAGGTTTTTCTATTGCTCTGTCGCCAAATTTTAAACAAAAAGTAGCCAAAATATCGCCATCTTTTCATCAATAAAATGACAAAATATAACCATCTTTTCATCAGTAAAAATAGCCAAATACCGCAACCTTTAATTTGTAAACATTATTAAGCTATGGTAATTACGGCATGTTACTCGGCAATGATAATCCTGAAATTCAGGGAGTAAGCTGGTTACTGAAAAAAAAAGTAACGCAAACTGTGACACTCTTATATTCACAGACATGGGACTGAACTTTCCAAGGAAACTCATACTTAACAGAAACATTTATCTGAGTCCAAGCAAGAACTGAACCCAGACACCACCAACTGACAATGAGGGCAGTCAAAATATTGTCACATTGTAAATATAATAGACTCCGGAAATTCAGTTACATTTAACTACCACATTTATTAATTACATAACTTATAAAAATAACACCAAAAAACTGTTCAAGAATCATTCTATCAAACTTACACAAGGGATGTTCTCATGCAAAGTTTCTATTACCAATCACTTTCATCTTCTGAAAAACAAATATTTACAGATGTTAAATAGAGTTATTGAATCTTTCAAACATTTCTTTAATACACACAAATTCATTACAACATTTTGAGGTGAGGTAATTTGTAATAATGCGCTAAACATTTGATACTTTGAGGTGAGATAGACTTTAATTGGTAACAATGCGCCATTACACACTGAAAAATCAGCCATGAGAACGACTGGTAAATCACCGCGTGTTCTTCATACTCTGCAAGCCATTGTTAACCACTGTGAAGCGCGTAGCGAAGGGCTCGCTCCACAATAACAGCTATTAAGAATTTCTGTTATGTTGTCGTCGTATGGAACGTCGAAAAAAATACTGTTTAAATGCCTCCTTGTATGCTGTAATTTATATCATCCTGTTCTCAGCGGAAGCCATACATACGGAGTTGTAGTATACTTCGAGCGAGATATCATTTAAAGCCTGTTCTTGAATTGACGCAACGTCTAAAGAATGATTGATTTACATTCGTTGTATTTGAAGTAAAATAAAATAGCCATTAGGTCGCCAACCAATTCCTTTTATAGCCAATTTTAATCGCCAGTCGCCAGATTGCTAGAATGGCTACTATTGTAAGAAAAAGATAGCCAAGAGTGCGAAAAATCGCCACACCTGGCAACCCTGGGCTGGCCGCCTCAGTGTGCGCCGCGGCACCTGCGACAGACGCGCGTCGCAGGCCTGGCCGCGCATGCGCATGCGCACTGTCGCTGGCACGTGCGCCACACGTGCTCCGGCCATTCCCGCTCCGCCTGACACGCCGGGAATCCCGCGCCGGCCCGTCCCGTCCTCATACCCGCGCGCACTACCGCCACGATCAAGGGCCGTGGCAGCCGCGCTGTTGCTCCACCAGCTCTTCCCGCATCCACACAGCCTGCATACTCAGCCTTCCATACAAGAATACACCAAGAAGTATGAAGGGCGGATTGTGCCTTCGTGGAGGATTTGTGCATGCTGTGAGATTACCGCCCAATAGAAATACTGGTAATTAATAGCGTTTGTAATTAAACAGTATGAAGTTCACTGCAAACGTTGACCATGCCAATGCACGAAATGTTACACAATTGTAATCTTAATAATTATCGTAGCAATGTATGTACACAGTTGGGTGACAACATTTATAGTTAGGCCATAGGTAGAAATTCTCCACGTTGAGATTTGCTGTGTGCTTGTAGCTGACAGGAGGCCAGCGAGCAGGCCGACGTTGGTGGCTTGTTCCAGCTTAGAATTTTCCAGGTTCGTTTCCGGTGAGGGGAGGGAGGGCAATGGCGAGTGCCAGGCGCAGTGCAGTGCACAGCGTGAAATAAAATATTCAAATACTACTAGCATTTGAAGTAATACGATGCAGTTAGGAAACTTTAAGGCCTTTATTACAAATTAGCCTATTGACAAATAAACAATACATTAGCTGATATAGTCACATCTGGCGTAATATGTTTAATTGACAATGAAAAGTAATAAATTACCAATGAATACAAGAGAGTTACACAACTAGCATGGCAATGTTTGTTTATAAAAATAATATATTAACTATTTCTCATTTTATTTTCAATTAATTTTGTGTATTTTATCTTGAAATATTCAGTTAAATCACTTATCTGTGATATAACAAATTGCACGATTGCAATAAATATTGCAAAGGATGTTTATACCAATATAAAAACATAAGAAAATTGTTTAATGTGTAGTGTAATTATCTTGATTTTAAGTAAAGTTTTAGAAATGTATTGGCTGAGCGCTGTACGTTGGAAGTCGGTTAGAACAGCTCACATGGGGAAGTTGATGACGTAGGGAAAAAACCCGGCAGTTGGGCTTTTGGAGGGCGCGCGCGCGCGGGGGCAGGAAGTGACGAGTCGGGAGCATGTGGAGTAGCTGGCCGGGCGGCGTCGCTCTACGACAGTCGGCATGTGGATCTCCAGGTGGAGACTATAGATTTTTGTGTGGCAATTGCCAAGTGTGGTTGCTCGTCGTAGACTGCACCAAGTTGAATCGAGTGCTACTGTGTGTTGTGAATATTTTGCCAGTGGAACAAGGTGTGCATCGCATTGAATTAAAGTGACTGTGTTTTGTTAATGTAACATGTGTCGTCGCATAGCCATGAACAAAAACGGTGTTTGAGACAGCCACATGGTGTGAAAACAATTTGCGACAAATATTCATTTTGTCTGGGGGCTCACAAGCTATAACTTTATTTGATAAATGTGTCGATGTACAGACGTATCAGCCACAGGTTTTTAATATGGTGTAATAAACAAAATAAAGTGAACTTTCACGTGTTTTCAAAAATAGTAGTTAGTACACCCTTTTCTCTGATGAACTTGACATTATTATGACTTTTTTTTGTTGTTAATCTTATGCAGCGAAGGAAAGCTGCGAACGTGTAATATCATACCCTAGAAAACGAGTCAAACAGTAGTGATCACAGTTCCAGTGTTTTTGAATGTTTAGGAATTTGGTTCCAGTTGGTGGTTGTAAGTTTTAAAAATTAAACTTTCCCTAATTTAAACTCTCACCCTGACCTTCACCCTCGCAATGCGCAAGGCGAGGTGTGCAGTAGCTGTACTGCGTTGGCTTCGGGAGATGAGAGACAATCGCGTGTAACCGCCAGAGCTCAAGTAGCCAGGAGCTGCCTTCTCTACCAGCTCCAACGCCAATGTTAAAAGCAGCGTTTCCCCTCGCCCCTCCAGGCCGCAGGAGCGACCGTACACTGCCTGCAGGGGGTTCAGGAGAGAATTTGAACCTCAGCCGCGCATGCGCATTGCAACGCTGCGGCCACTGCCGCCTGTATTAAGTGGCCGCGCTACTACTCGAAAACGTGCTGTCTCCGTGACATAAAACGTTTCTCATCCAATAACAATACTTTGAATTAGTCTTGTGTAGTTCGCGAACGAACTAGTTCGGAAGAGCGCTCCCACAGGCGAACCATGCGAACTAGTTCGTAGATGCCTCGCCTCTTAGTTCGCCAGCTCCTTTTCCGAAGACTGGCGGGAAACAGCGAGAGGACTCGAGAGCGTGCAGAATCGCGTGATCAGCTTCTGCCATCATTTCGAGCTGAGATGAAGCTCAGCTGTAGTTTTAGTAGCGGTAGCAAAAGCCAAGACGAACGGCCGAACTAAAAAGAGCGACCTACTTCGCGGCCGAGCTACGAACTAAAAGGAGAGAGCTACCGGCCGCGAACTAAAATATGCGCGATAAGTCGCGAACTAAAATATGCGTGATAGGTCGCGAACTAAAATATGCATGATAGATCGCAAACAGAATTAAAAATCACATGTTTGCCTTCTCCTGATGAGAGCCATTTCGAGGTTAGCGTCTGCCTGCTAGATTACATATTTCAGTGGTACAAAATTTCTGCTTTAAAGTATTCTGCACTCTGCAATATCTGACTAATAATAATTTCCAGAATGCCGAGATATAGAGATAACTCTAAACTTAAATGCGAGAAATTATCCTTAAACTGTTTCTTTTGCTTTGCGTGATGACGTTAGCAGCTCAAGCAGCAAGCGCATCAAGCAGCTACGTGGGGGAACTTCTCCCTCCACCTGCATGCGCAGACCACACCGCTCAACCGTCACTGGGAGCGGACGAACTGAAAGAACGAACTAGCCCGGAATTAAAGTGAACGCTCCCGATCGCGAACTATTATGCGCAAGTATACTCTGAATGTGCATATAAAATGATCTGGTAGAAGAACGAAACGGATAATGATAGTGTAAAATAACTTTTTATTTTATTTATTTATTTACTTTATTCCCGATGAGGATTTTTCCGGGAGTTCAATGAACCAGTAAACAGATAGAACACGCCACCACTGATTACTACCGTATATTGATGGTGTACTGTAGATACAGACGGAGCTCAAAATAATTATTTAGCTGTTAGTTGCTATTTGTGTAGGTTATTTTGGTTGCTAGGGACAATGCCTGCTTTTCAAATCATTGCTGTTCTACTCTGACATATTGCACACTAACGACGCTTGGCAATATACGAGGAAATTTTATATTTTTGATGTCGTTACAGCGTTCATTTTTAATTAAATAAATCGCAACTTGCGATCACTTATGGCTTCACTGTAGTAGGTTTAGATGTAATACCAATGTGCGGCGAATGAAAATTTGTGCCCGGCCGGGATTCGAACCCGGGATCTCCTGCTTTCTAGGCAGACGCGTTGACCACTCCGCCACCGAGGACACAGTGACCAAGCCGACTGCAGAGGACTCTTCCCTGTAGTCTCCCGCCACACCCAAATCTCCATTCGTCACACTGTCTCTTTCCTATTACCACAGCCTATTTGTTCTGTAATGCTCGCAGCCACAATACTGTATTCCCGCATCAGGGAGAACAGACCATGACGTATCTACATCTACATCTACGTGGGATACTCTGCAAATTACATTTATGTGTCTCGAAGAGGGTTCATCGAACCACCACTATACTATTTATCTCCCATTCCATTCTCGAATAGCACGCGGGAAGAAAGAACACCTGAATCTCTCTGTTCGAGCTCTGATTTCTCGTATTTTATTCTGATGATCATTTCTAAAAGTGTAAGTGGAAGTCAACAATATATTTTCGCATTCGGAGGAGAATGTTGGCGATTGGAGTTTCGCAAGAAGCCCACACCGCAGCGATAAACGTCGTTGTTGTAATGATTCCCATCTCAGGTCCTGTATCATTTCCGTAACGCTGTCTCCCCTGTATCGTGACAATACGAAACGAGCTGCCCTTCTGTGGACTCTTTCGGTGTCCTCCGTCAAACCAACCTGATGAGGATCCCACACTAGGCAGCAATACTCGAAAAATGGACGGACAAGCGTAGTGTATGCAGTTTCTTTTGTAGTTCTGTTGCATGTTTAAAGGGTTCTGCAAATAAAACGCAGTCTCTGGTTCGCCTTTCCCACGATATTATCTACGTGTTCTTTCCAATTATCGAGATACAGTTGATTGTCGTCAGGATCCCAGTCTCGGCTTGTATACAATTATATATTTTTGACGACGTTACAGCGTTCATTTTTAATTAAGTAAATCGCAACTTGCGATTACTTGTGGCTTCACTGTACTAGGTTTAGATGTAATACCAAGTTGTTCTCGGTGGCGGAGTGGTCAATGCGTCTGCCTAGAAAGCAGGGGATCCCGGGTTCGAATCCCGGCCGGAATTCGCCGCACATTGGTATTACATATAAACCTAGTTCAGTGAAGCCATAAGTAATCGCAAATGTTTGTGACGCGGAAGTTTATTCACAACGCTTTTGACATAATTGGAAATGTGCTGTCAGTGCCAGCAAAAAGCGTAGCAATGTGTAAACAACACGGATCGCAATAATGGACTCTGAACAGAGCCCTGAGGAGCGAGCGTGAACCGCCGAAAGAGTGGTACGGCAAAGCGCGCTCCGCTGTGTACTCTCGGCGGCTGCTGTGTGGGGACTGGCCGGTGTTTGTGGCAGAGGCGGCTCTGGTTTCAGAGGCCGGCTCTGGTTTCAGAGGCCAGAGCCCCGTGGCCCGGTAAGCCGGCATCAAAGCTGCGCTGATTAATTCCCACCCCATCTGATTGGCCGCGGCAAATTGCTCCGCCCCGCTGCTCCCCTTTTAACGTCGCTTTACATCGATTGCCGTCCTGTCGAGATGTCATTCCCCACAAGCCTCCACTCGACGTACAAACGCTCCGTTTTGAGTTTGTTGCCGGAAAATGGCGTCAGTTGGCGTGAAGGGAACGACGTTTCCGTCATGTGGCTACCACAGAAGTTTGTAAACATAGGAGGGCCACTACAACGGAAAAAAGTTTGTTACAGGGGTAGAGCTAAATCGTTCTGTATCAGTTCCTTTCCTCCTCCATTATGCTATGGATTCCGAGAGTGAAGGTCGGGTGAGTGTTTAAAATAGGGAAAGATTAATTTTTAAATCTCACAACCGCCAACTGCGAACCAAATTCCTAAACATGCAAAAACACTGGAACTGTGATTGCGACTGTTTGACTCGTTTTCTAGGGGATGATATCACACGTTCGCAGCTTTCCTTCCCTGCATATGATTAACAAAACAAATTCATAATAAAATCAAGTTCATGAGAGAAAAGGGTGTACTAACTACTATTTTTGAAAACACGTGAAAGTTCACTTTATGTTGTTTATTTTACAATATTAGAACCCTGTGGCTGATACGTCTGTACGTCGACACATTTATCAAATAAAGTTATAGCTCGTGAGCCCCCAGACAAAATGAATATTTGTCGCAAAATTGTTTTCACACCACGTGGCTGTCTCAAACACCGTTTATGTTCATGCCTATGCGACGACACGTGTTACATTAACAAATCACAGTCACTTTAATTCAATGCGATGCACACCTTGTTCCACCGGCTAAATATTGACAACACACAGTAGCACTCGATTCAACTTGGTGTAGTCTACGACGAGCAACCACACGTGGCGATTGCCACGCACAAATCTAAAGTCTCCACCTGGAGATACACATGCCGACTGAAATGCAGAGCGACGCCGCCCGCCAACCACCCCACGTGCTCCCGACTCGTCACTTCCTGCCTCGCGCGCGCGCATGCCAAAAGCTCAACTGCCGGGGTTTTTTCCCGTACGTCATCAACTTCCCCATGTGAGCTATTCTAACCGATTTGCCAACGTACAGCACCCAGCCAATACATTTCTAAAACTTTACTTAAAATCAAAATAATTACACTACACATTAAACAAGTATCTTCTTACGTTTTTATATTAGTATAAACATCCTTCGTACTATTTATTATAATCGTGCAATTTCTTATATCACAGATAAGTGATTTAACTGAATATTTCAAGGTAAAATACACAAGATTAATTGAAAATAAAATGATAAATAGTTAATATATTATTTTTTATAAACAAACATTGCCATGCTAGTTGTGTAACTGTCTTGTCTTCGTTGGTAATTTATTACTTTGTCAATTAAACATATTACGCCAGATGTGACTATATCAGCTAATGTATTGTTTATTTATCAACAGGCTATTTTGTAATGAGGGCCTTGAAGGTTCCTAACTGCATCGTATTACTTCAAATGCCAGTAGTATTAGAATATTTTATTTCACGCTGTGCACTGCACTGTGCCTGGCACTCGCCATTGTCCCTCTCTCCCCTCACCGGAAACGAACTGGAAAATCCTGAGCTGTAACAAGCCACCAACGTCGGCCTGCTCGCTGGCCTCCCATCAGCTACAAGCACACAGCAAATTTCAACGTGTAGAATTTCTACCTATGGCCTAACTATAAATGTTGTCACCCAACTGTGTACATACATTGCTACCATAGTTAATAATATTAAAATTGTGTAACATTTAGTGCATTGGCATGGTCAATGTTTGCAGTGAACTTCATACTGTTTAATTATCAAATGCTTTTAATTACCAATATTTCTATTGGGCGGTAATTTTACAGGATGAAGCACAACAGTATGCATTTGTACCGCAATGACAGTCACCCCGTTTACATGGGGTCCCAAAACCGGATATCGTAAACCGATTTCCCAATTCCGCTTTTGGTTTCTCATGTAAACACTGCAAAATCGATTCTGGAAATCCACTTCTCTAAAGCGGTTTTCCAGTTCCACAATCGATTTTCGTGCCCATGTAAACGGAACCGTTTTTGAAGCGTTCTTGGCTTGTCTGATTGTGTTTTCTTGTTGAGAATTTTCGGCACATATGGGAAGAGTGATATTTTCTAATGTGAAATAAAAATATAAATATTACAATGAACATAAATCTGTGTATTTAAATAAAAAAATAGCGATTGTGAAGACTACATAAGGAACTGAATCAGCTGTTTTTCAGCCGCCATGTTAAGTGATCTAGGAAATCCTTTTCAGGGTATGCAATGTAAACACAACAGCGAAAAACGGTTTACGAAAATCGGTTTTCGTCTTCCGGAAGATGTGTTGCATGTAAACGTAGTGAGTGTACGCGAGGATTGTAGTTACTCCCCACTGCACTGTGTGAAGAGTAGAATAACCTGACATCTTCTATAGATGTCAGATGATAGCACGCAGGTCGGAGTTCTTAAATGAGGCTGAAATTGCTAAGCTATTGGCGTGAATGGAACGATATTTCTGTCATGTGGCTACCAAAGACGTTTTTAGAAATAGGGAGGCCTCTACAACGGGGAAAAATTGTTACAGGGGTGGAGCTAAACTGTTCTGTATTATTTCCTTTCCTCCACCATGTTGCCATGGATGAAGCACAATAGTTTGCGTTTGTACCGCAATGGCACTGTACGCGAGGGTTGTAGTTACTTCCCACTGCACTGTGTGAAGAGTAGAAACTCTAAAAGTTCACCAACCTGGCGTCTTCTACAGATGTCCCCACACAGATGATAGCACGCAGGTCGGAGTTCTTGAATGAGGCTGAAATTGCTTAACTATTGGCAGGAACTGATCTAATTACAGAATAAAACTAAGGTACACGGGATGCCATCTGATTTATTTAATCAAATCAGAAAACCAGTAAACTGCATAATAACATCCACTTGATACACATTGCCTTAACCGAAAGTAAATACGAGGCGCGTTCAGAAAGTAAGTTCTGTTATAATTTATCTCCGCTGCAGCGCTGCGATTGCAGTTCCGGACATGTGCTGTAGACGATGTGTATCAAGGAGAAGAACGTGCGCCATTTGGAGATCACTGTCAGTTACATACACTTTGTTGTGCTTTTTGAAATGTCGGCGTTGATTGAAAATCCCGCCGCCTGTGAAATCAGGTCAGTAATTCGGTTTCTGAATGCGAGGAAAGTGAAACCAAGTGAAATTTATCGGCAAATTTGTGACGTTTACGGACCAAATGCGATGAGTGATTCGATGGTGAGAAGATGGGTCCGACAGTTCAATGGCGGGCGTAGCGATGTGCACGATGAAGAACGAAGTGGGCGTCCACCTTTGGTTACAGAAGAACTGGTTCACGCGATTGATGACAAGCGACTTTCATCTGTTCTTACATCTCAAATCTTTCCTTGGCGGTAATCACTTCACCAATGACGACGAGCTGAAAGAAACTGTTTCCAACTGGTTGAAGACACAGGCGGCAGATTTCTATGAAGAAGGTATACAAAACCTAGTGCCACGCCTTGACAAATACGTTCGACAGTTATGTGGAAAAGTAGATTAAGAGTTGTAGATTTTTGTGCAATAAAAATTTCTTCTGTATCTGTGTAGAATTTCATTTTATTACCAAACGGAACTTACTTTCTGGACGCGCCTCGTGTAAAAATATTTCCCTTGATCTAAGATGATTAAATAATGTCTTATGACCGCCTACGTATGCATGTTACTACTCCGAGTGCGTGTTCTAAACTCACATGTAACTCTTCTGAGTGCCTGTTCTGAACTGAAGTGTGGCGGCTCGATGCAAGGCTGCTTTCGTTCCGCAATTTGGCGCGTAAACATGGCTGCCGTGCGTCGTCCGTCGTTAATTAATTATTTTGTTTATTAAATTAGCAGTTGTTAATATTTTTTACCTACTCAGGGGTTTTTCTAGATTGAATATGACACTGAATAAATAATTAGTTTAATAAATATTAACAAAAATATGAATGCGTTTTGGCGCGTGACCGCCAGTGCTACAGCCAATCGGCGTCCAGTGCCTGCCGCTCGGGGACTTGCCTACAATTCGGGGAGACTTGCCAGTGCTCTTTCCCATGAGAACGCGACCTATTGTACCACCTGTAGTGGTTCTCACCAGCTTTCACCATCTGTCGCCTACTGGTTTTAACCGCCTGCATTAAAGCAATACTTCGAACTTAATATTGTGGCTTTAAGCCAGAAATATTACACCTCGTAGATAGTGATAGAGGGCGTCCATGAAGGGGAGACGTTGATGAAATTGAACAAAAATGTCGATTTTCGATTTATTTATTATTTGTTAGTACAACTTGCGGACAATGAGTTCCGAAAGTTTCAATGTTGAAATCGCACCCGAAGCGCCTGAAAATTAATTAAAGTGTGACGTTGCCTCCCTACCACGCCCCCGTTTTGAAGCAACACTCAAATACCAGCTCAGTGAATAACGATACTGTGTAGTACTTTCAAACCAAACATGTGCGAGAAGCATCTAGCAGTGATACATAAGCTTTGGTTTTATAGATCATCTTTGACTCTGTCCGTATCTTATAAACAATAACAAACTAGCTGCATCGTTTATGACGAAGCAATTCCTTTTTCACCTTGTGGTGCAATTAACAGTAAATACACAGAAACTAATGAGGACAAAACTTTCCTAACATTACTTGTGAAATACAGTAATACCTAATTTAATATTATGAGAAAAGGACGTACTTAGTTTTAACAGAAATAATAATTAACACACTATCTGAAATTTAACTGTATACATCTGGCACGAATTAATTACTATCTACTAATTAAACAAAGTCTTCGGTGTCAAATAAAAGAAGTTACTTTACGTCAAATAATAACAACCTTTTGGAAAAGAAAATGATAATAGACTAATTACATTCATACATATTATTATTCAAGTGGTATCGGGAGGTTTAGTGATGCAAGCAGATGGGAATAAATCCCAACTTGCTTCGTTACAACCGTGTTTCCTTATGATGGCCCAATAAGCCGAAACCTAGTTCGGAGGGAATAAAAAATCAGTAGAACAAAACCAGTGTACTTGTAGCAATCAGTCGTAAGTATTAATTTATTCACAGATCTAGATTTCGACCACTGTGTGGTCATTATCAATGCTTCAATTAAAACGATTAAAACAGTTACTTGTTTAAACCCGAAATAAAATGATATAACTTTACAGGTTGATGCTATTTTGTCAAAAACTAACATTTTGAGCCCGTGGTTGTGTATGAAATACAGGCTGATTCTTGTAATCAAGAAGACAGCAACCAACCACTTTTGATTACGGTGTTTATTAACTAAATAGCACCGTTACCGGTTTCAAACCTTTTGGTTCATAATCAGACGGCTGTTCACGTCCACACAAATGTCACAGTTTTCTTTTACGCAAATAAGTTTTCTTGTGGCGAAAAGTCTTTGGCTGTGTGGTGCCCTGCAATACAAAACCTCAACAGATTTATAGCCTTATACCGTTCTTGGAACGCAGGTGAGCAACGTAGCCCGATCGTGGCTCGCTCTAAGTGAACAGCATGTAAACCTCAAGTAAGAGTCGAGACAGCAAAATATCGTACTGCATCATACACAAACTACAAGTGTAGCCAGTATCTGAATAAATTCTATGCCATACGTATATTGGGTATGATATCTGACATAATCCCCTAATTATTTTGAGTAGTGTATTTTCCAACTTGTTATGGATATAAAAATATAATAACTTAACAATTACAATATAGTGCATATAAGCTGTTGTATCATTCTATGTTCCAAGCCGAAACTAGTCATCTCATAAGAATAAAATAAACTATGTCATCTTGAGTGTGATGTTTTAAGCTTTTATATTTAAATTTCGAAAGGTGGCTGTCTCCTCGGTTGGAAACGTCAACAATCACAATAATCGATAATGCTCATTACATCATGTGAGTGAAGAACTAGTATTTCACAAGAAACTTTTACATCTGTGTTGACCTTCTGTCAACAAGATGACTTAGAAAAAATTTCTAGATGGTGCGAAGAATGGCAGCTAGCTCTCAATGTAGCAAAATGTAAGGCGATGCGCATGAGAAGGAAAACAGTCCCATAATGTTCGAAAACAGCATTAGTAGTGAGCTTCTTGATGTTTTCGCGTCGTTCAAATATCTAGGCGTAACATTGCAGAGCGATATGAAATAGAACGAACATGTAAGGACATTTGTGAGTAAGGCGGACAGCCGACTTCGTTTTATTAGGAGAATTTTGGAAAGATGTACTTCACCTGTAAAGGAGACCGCGTATAAAACGCTAGTACGACCACGTCTTGAGTATTGCTCAAGTGTTTGGGACACGCAGCAGATCAGTTTAAAGGAAGACATAGAAGCAGTTCAGAGGCGAGCAGCTTGGTTTGTTACTGGTAGGTTCGACCAATGCGCGATTGTCGCAGAAATGCTCCGGCAACTCAATTGGGGATCGTTGGATGAAAGACGACATTCTTTTCGTGAAGTTCTGTTGAGGAAATTTAGAGGGCCGGAATTTGAAGCTGAGTGTAGAAGGATCTTGATGCCGCCTATTTACATTTCGCGTAGTGATCACACAAGACAAGATAAGAGAAATTAGGGCTCGTACAGAGGAATCTACATCTACATGGGATACTCTGCAAATCACATTTAAGTGCCTGGCAGAGGGTTCATCGAACCACAATTATACTATTTATCTCCCATTCCATTCTCGAATAGCGCGCGGGAAGAATGAACACCTGAATCTCTCTGTTCTAGCTCTGATTTCTCGTATTTTATTCTGATGATCTCTTCTGCCTATGTAAGTGGGAGTCAACAATATATTTTCGCATTCGGAGAAGAATGTTGGCGATTGGAGTTTCGCAAGTAGCCCACGCCGCAGCGATAAGCGCCAATGTTGCAATGATTCCCATCCCAGATCCTGTATCATTTCCGTAACGCTGTCTCCCCTGTATCGTGACAATACGAAACGAGCTGCCCTTCTTTGGACTCTTTCGGATAGGCATTCTTTTTTTCCTCGTTCTATTTGGGAGTTGAATAGTTGATAGGAAATACCTAGTAGTGGTACAGTGTACCCTCCGCCACGCACCTTACGGTGGATTGCGGAGTATGTATGTAGATGTAGATGTAATTATTACGCAACTTCAGTAACCGGTGTATGGGTCCATTCTGTGAACCTCATTTTACCCCACAATTTCCCGTCAGCAACAGAAATGCGCCCCCTCTACGCCGGTGGAGCATCGTCATCGTATTTACTTGCCCTCCTAGCAGCGTGTAGCGAATCCTAGGCGGTTAGTCGCGCGAGGAGGAAGCCAGAGAAGGAAGCGCCGATGTGTTTGCGTTTGGCGTTCTGGCGGCGGAGGGCAAAGCGGGGGTGCATGGGGGTTGTGGCGGCGCGGAAATGGCGGGGGCGGTTGGGGGCGGAGGCCCGGGGCTGGCGTGCTGCTGATTGCTTCTGGCGGCGCGGCGGCGGCGTCGACGTCTTGATGCCGCGGGCTGCGCCAGATAGCCGCCCAATTTATTAGCTGCGTCTGAAAGTCTAATTCAGGCGCCGGCGTCACGAGAGGGGCGGTCGTGTCCCGAGGCCGTTTGGGTGGAGGGGAGGGGGTGGAGGGGGGAGCAGTCGATAAATTACACGACTCGTTAGCGGGCAGAGTGCTGCCGACAAGGTTACGCCGGGAGAGGAAATTAGGCTGATCGGAGGCGGTCGTGATTTCTTGAAAGTAGTTTGGTGATCAAGTACCCTTAAAAATCTGTAAAAAATCAACTACTTGGCTATAAATTGTCAGTAAATGAAACGACGAAAGAGACTGAAATTAACCTTGCGCCTGATGTCACGTGAGAAACGCGTGTTGTTAAATCTACAACTACTGATAACAAAGTTTGGTGAATATTTCTGTAACATTAATGTATATGAAGTACGAACTAGACTTGCGCATAATAGTTCGCGATAGGGAGCACTCACTTTAGTGCGCGGCTCTGCCGCGAACTAGTTCGCTCTTTTAGTTCGTCCGCTCCTGGTGATAACTGAGCGGCGTGGTCTGTGCGTGCAGGTGGAGGGGGAAGTTCCCCCACCTAGCTGCTTCGTGCGCTTGCTGCGTGAGCCGCTAACGATATCACGCAAAGCAAAAGTAACAGTTTGTGGATAATTTCTCGCGTTTAAGTTTAGAGTTATCTCTATATCTTGACATTATAGAATTTATTAGTCATATATTGCAGAGTGCAGAACACATCAAAAAATAAATTTTGTAGCACTGAACTATGTAATCTAGCAGTCAGACGCTCACCTCGAAATGACTCATCAGCAGAAGGCAAACGCGTGATTTTTAATTCTGCTACGCGCCCTCTCGCTATGGCCCGTCGGTCTTCGGAAAAGAATCCAACAAACTATAAAGCGAGATACGTTCGGCATAATCGTCCGCTGCTCCTAGTTCGTCCGCTCCTTCTAGTTCGTCCGCTCCTAGTTTGTCCGCTCTTCTTGGCTTTTGCTACCGCTACTAAAAGAGCTCTTTCTTTATGACATGTGTTGCCAAAGCGTGTTCTATTACCCGTATTTTTGGGCAATTTGACTTCAAATACTTAGGCAAATAAACCACTTATTTACACGAATGGCTGATACAATGGTATTCAACTACTTAGCATACAGAGTACTCGTATTACTCTATTTTTAAAATAGATTTCTTCTGGCAGTGAACTAAAAATACAGCTGAGCTGCATCTCAGCTCGAAATGAAGGTAACTGGCAGAAGGGAATCACGCGATTCTGCGCGCTCTCGCGTCCTCTCGCTGTTCCCCGTCAGTCTTCGGAAAAGGACCGGACGAAATAAGAGACGAGGGATCTGCGAACTAGTTACCGTAGTTCGCCTGTGGGAGCGCTCTTCCGAACTAGTTTGTTAGCGAAATACACAAGACTACTACGAACTACAGTTATTTTTCTCACCTTCGAAGTAGTCACCTCCTGTAAGTTTCCATCATTGAGATCTGCGATATATCTATCTCCTGGAAACTTTGCACGGTGTCTCCCTTTGGAATGATGTTTAAAAGATTCGTCAAGTTTTGTTGCATGTCAGAAATATCGACAGACCTCTTTCTTTCAAATCGAGTTTGAGTCGAGAGAATAGGAAGAAACCTGGAGGATCGAGATCCGGCAAGTTTGCACCCCTCCCTGTCTTGCCAGGAGCTGTTTGACGATATTGTTTGTGTGTGGGCGAACGTTGTCGTAAACAAAAAACCAGGAGTTTTGTTGTGCAGGGTTGTTCCCTGCGAAGACGTAATGAAACCGTTAAAAAAAGTTTTAAAAATATGTTCAAATGTTTCTAAAACTGTGGGACGTAACTACTTTGGTCATCAATCCTCAGGCTTACAAATTACGTAAACTAACATTTTAAGGACATCAAATACAACCCTGCTCGAGGGAGGATTCGAACCTCCGATGGCGACCAGCGGCACTCTCCGCAGCTAGGCGCCTTAGAACGCTCGGCCTTTTTTACCGTGGCAAACAGGTCAAAATTACAACCACTCTCAGGTAGAAATTCCACGTGGATAATGCACTAATTGTCAAAAAAGGTGATGAGCATCGTTTTGACGCGGGACTTTTCGCCACTGCCGTTTTTGGCGACGAGGTGGTGTCGGAGAAATCCATTCCATTCTTTGTCGTCTCGTTTCAGGGTCATACCAGAGACACCAGTTTCCATCCTCAGTGAGAATACTGCACAAGAAATTTGGTGTCGATTCCGCCGTTTCGACAAAATCCTATGAAGCCTGCTTTTGATCGTCATTCAAGTGATGTGGCACGAGACGAGACGACGTTATTCTCTTCCTTAACTTCTGGGTAAGGATTTCTCGCACGGATTTACGGTTCATCCGCTACCACGCGCGCAGCTAATCGACGATCCTTGGTGATCAATGTCCCCACTTTCTCAATGTTTTCATCACTGACGGCGGTCACCGGTCGTCCGCTATGAGGATTGTGAGACACGCTTTCCCGGAACATGTTTTATGTTCGAGTATAATGGAGAAAGCTTTTGACAATGTCGGATGGAATACAGTCTTCCAAATTCTGAAGGTAGCAGTGGTAAAATATAGGGAGCGAAGAGTAATATTCAACCTATACAAAAACCAGACAGCGGTTATTAGAGTCGAAGGGCAAGGAAGGGGCGCAGAGGTTGGGAAGGGAGTAAGACATGGTTGTAGCCTTTCCCCAATGTTGTTCAATCTGTACACTGAGCAGGCAGTGAAGGAATGGAAGGAGAAATTTGGAAAGGGCATTAAAGTGCAGGGAGATGAAATAAAAACATTGCGGTTTCCCGATGACATAGTAATTCTCTCAGAAACCGCAAAAGATATGGAAGAGCAATTGAATGGGATGGACAGTGTACTCAATAATGTTTGTATAGTCTATGGGACTTAACAACGGGGTCATTAGTCCCTAAACTTACAAACTACTTACGAACTAGGACGGCACAAATATCCATGCCCGAGAGGGGATTCGAACCCCCGACCGTAATGGCCGTGCAGACCGTGACTGAAGCGCCTCAGTCCCCGCGGCCACCGCGGCCGGCGACAGTGTCTTGAAAGGAAGATATAAGATGAACATTAACAAGAGTAAAACGAAGGTAATGTAATGCAATGTCAGAAAATCAGGCGATGCTGAAGAAATTAGATTAGGTAATGAGACAATAAAAGTAGTAGATGAATTTTGTTATTTGGGTAGCATAATAACTTCTGGTGGCCAATGTAAAGAAGATATAAAATACAGAATGGCTATGGGAACAAAAGCGTTTCTAAAGAAGCGTAACTTGTTAATATCCAATAATAAATTAAACGTTAGGAAGTCCTTTCTGGAAGCATTTGTCTGGAGCGCAGCATTGTATGGGAGTGAAACGTGGACGATAAGGCGTTCAGATAAAACGATGATAGAAGCTTTTCAAGTGTGGTGCTACAGAGGAATGATGAAAATTTGATGGATAGATCACGTAACTAATGAGGATGTGCTTAACCGAATCGGGGAGAAAAGGAGTTTCTGGCACATCCTGACTAAGAGAAGGGATAGATTGTTGGACACATTCTGAGACATCGAGGAATTGTCAATTTAGCATTAGAAGGAAGCGTGTGGGGTAAAAATCGCAGAGGGAGACCGAGGGACGAATACAGTAAGCAGATTCAATAGGATGTAGATTGCTGAACATATTCTCAGTTGAAGAGACTTGCACAGAACAGGGTAGCGTGGAGAGCTGCATCAAACCAGTCTGCGGACTGAAGACCCCAACAACAACATATAATGACATTTCTGCATACTAGTAATCTGCTCTAAAGGAATCAGCATGGGTTTCGAAAAAGGCGATCGTATGAAACCCAGCTCGCGCTTTTCGTCCACGAGACTCAGAGGGCCGTAGACACGGGTTCTCAGATAGATGCTGTGTTGCTTGACTTCAGAAAGGCGTTTGATACAACAAAGTAAGAGTATATTTTCTATCAGACCAATTGTGTGCTTGGATCGAGAAGTTCCTAGATAACAGAATGCAGCATGTCATTCTTAATGGACAGAAGTCTTCCGAAGTAAGAGTGATGTCAAGTGTGCCACAGGAAAGTGTCGTGGGTCCGTTGCTGTTCACCATATATATAAATGACCATGAGGATAACGTCGGAAGTTCACTGAGGCTTTTTCGGATGATGCTGTGGTATATAGAGAGGTTGTAACAATGGAAAATTGTATTGAAATGCAGGAGGATCTGCATCGAATTGACGCATGGTGCAGGGAATGGCAATGGAATCTCAATGTAGACAAGTGTAATGTGCTGCGAATACACAGAAAGATCCTGTATCATTTAGCTACACTATCGCGGGTCAGCAACTGGAAGCAGTTAATTCCGTAAATTATCTGGGAGTAGGCATTAAGAGTGATTTAAAATGGAACGACCAAATAAAATCAATCGTTGGTAAAGCAGATGCCAGAATTAGATTCATTCGAACGATGCTATGGAAATGCAGCCCGAAAAAAAAAAAAAAGGAAGTAGGCTAAAGTACACTTGTTCGCCCACAGCTTGAATACTGCTCAGCGGTGTGGGATCCGTACCAGGTGGGGTTGATAGAGGAAGTAGAAAAGATGCAACGGAGAGCAGCGCGCTTCGTTACAGGATCATTTGGTAATCGTGAAAGCGTTATGGAGATGATCGATAAACTCCAGTGGAAGACTCTGCAGGAGAGACGCTCTGTCGCTCGGTACGGGCTTTTGTCGAAGTGTCCCATAACTTAACAAACATTTGAACAAGTAAAAAAAAACTTGTAAATGATGTTTCATGAATTTTATTTCGGAACAGTTACAGAAACTGCACGAAATTATGCCCTCCTGATTGAATGCATGGCGGACGACGTCTCGTAGCTCAGTCAAAGAAGACAAAAGACGTTGATTACGAGGAAATAATCAAGTAGTTGAATACTTTTGTAGAATTTTAGAAGAAAGTGTTCTGAACAACATACTGAAAATCTTGACTTGTGGGAAGAGATAAGTTTGGGTGCGGGGGCGTTTGAAAGTTACCATTGTATGTGTTCCTCGGGTGCTAATAAAAATGTTCCCCACTCTGCATGATGCAAAAATGGCAATTGACCCTGAATAATGAGAAATGTGAAGTCATCCATATGACCACTAAAAGAAATCCCTTACACTTCTTTTCACGATACTTTTATTCAAAACTACTGGCTGTAAATCCAGTTAAATACCAAGGAGTAACAATTATAAGCAGCTTAAATTGATAAGAACACCTAGAAAATATTGTAGGGAAAGCGAACCAAATACTATGTTTCGTTGGCAGAACACTTAGAAGATGCAACAGTTCTGCTAATGTAACTACCTGCAGTACACTTGTGCGTCCTATTTTGGAGTATTGCTGCGCATTGTGGAATACACACCAGGTGGGACTGACGGACGATTTAGAGAAAGTTCAGAGAATGGTAGCTCCTTTTGTATATCGCGATATTGGGGAGAGAGTGTCACTGTAATGAATCACGAGTTGGGCTATAAATCATTAAAACAAAGGCGTTATTCTTTGCGACGAGATCTATTTGTGAAATCATTCTCTTAATAGAATAAGAGAAATCAGATCGAAAACGGAAAGATTTAGGTGTTCCTTTTTCCCGCGAGCTACTAGAGAATGGAACTGTAGAGAAATATCATAAAAGTGGTTCGATAAACCCTCTGCCATGCACTTCAAAGTGACGTGCCTAGTATTTCATGAAGATGTAAATTACGATATTCATTTTTTCCCTGTGGAACTAATAGTTCCCGCCATTCTGAGAATGGGAGCAAAAGACATCATAAATATTGTTTCGTGCTATACACTTAACATGAACTTATAAAATTAAGGGATTTAAAAATATATTAAATGCGAATGTTACATCTAAGTGAATTAGAGCGATAATAAGGAATGTTCAAATGTTTGTAATCCTATGGGACCAAACCACGTTGGTCATCAGGCCCTAGTCTTACAAACTACTTAAATGAAGTTAAACTAACCCAAGGAGAACACACACATCCATGCCCGAGGGAGGATTCGAACATCCGACGCGGGACGCCGTGCGATCCGTAACGTGGCGCTCCAGACCACTCGGCTACTCCCGCGCGGCTAGTAAGGATTAATTGTGTTATAGAGGTGTTAAAATGAAACGTCAGAAGCCATACGAGGAGGCGTTTGGGAAGTAAACTAGGTTTTTGGTGTTCAGAAACTGTACTTCACCACCACCCCTCCTAGCATTGTCACTCAAATATCTTTATGGGAATTTAGAATCAATTCTCATACATAGCTATGCGTATACTGTTATCTAAGACCTAAGTAGAAGTTAGATGAGCAACAGTTAATTTATCGTGTCATTAATATGAAAAAAATCGATGACGACATGTACCCTATGTTATTGTTCTGGTACATTATTATGTAGAGACTAGTTTAATCGGTAAACATTTGTAGCTTAAAGTACCGGGTGTTCAAAAAGTCAGTATAAATTTGAAAATTTAATAAATCACGGAATAATGTAGATAAGCCAGCCGCAGTGGCCGAGCGGTCTGCGGCGCGCCAGTCACAGTCTGCACGGCCGCTACGGTCTGGGGTTCGAATCCCCCCTGGATGTTTGTGTCGTCTTTGGTATAAGGTAGTTCATAAGTAGTTTGTAAGTTTAGGGACTGATGACCCCACACTTCAGTCCCTTAAGCTTAACAAACTTTTGAACATTTGAATAATGTAGCTAGAGAGGTAAAAATTGACCCACATGCTTTGAATGACCTGGGGTTTTATTAGAACCAATAAAATAAAATAAAAAGTATTACCAGGCGCGTGAAAGATCTCTTGCGCGCGTCGTTTGGTGATGATCGTGTGCTCAGCCGCCACTTTCGTCATGCTTGGCCTCCCTGGTCCCCATACTTCACTCCGTGCGATTATTGGCTTTGGGATTACCTGAAGTCATAAGTGTATCGTGATCGACCGACATCTCTAGGGATGCTGAAAAACAACATCCGACCCCAATGCCTCACCATAACTCCGGACATGCTTTACAGTGCTGTTCACAACATTATTCCTCGACTACACCTCTTGTTAAGGAATGATGGTGAACATATTGAGCATTTCCTGTAAAGAACATCATCTTTGCTTTGTGTTAATTTGTTATGCTAATTATTGCTTTTCTAATCAGATGAAGCGCCATCTGTCGGACATTATTTGAACTTTTTTTTCTGTTCTAATAAAACCCCATGTCATTCAAAGCATGTGTGTTAATTGTTACCTCTCTATCTAGATTATTCCGTGATTTAATAAGTTTTCAAATTTATACTGACTTTTTGATCATCTGGTATTATACAGACAGTTTCGTTTCCGAGTAAATAGTGGACAGTTGGGGCGGTATTCAATAAATAATAGCATTTAAACAATAGTAGCAAGTACACAATAGTGGTTCTGTGAAATACTGTGCTGAACGAAACCACAGTGTTAACAGAAACGTTGCAAAAGACAGAGTAGATTACTGCAGTGACAACAGAAGTAGATGGAAATAGCAGTAGTTCCCGGTCCGCATTGCAGCAAGTGGAGAGTCGGGCTGTTTGATTTATGAGGTGACACTTGTAACCTTGCCTAGGAATCCCGGCGGCGGAATTTGCATATGGTGTCACGCCTGACATAAAATCAGGAGCACTTTGCAATTTGTTTTACACAAAGGAAATGACAGAGCACAAAGAACTCAGTTCCGATATTGTCGACTTCATAGAAGTCGATTGTGCATAATCAGCGTCTACAGATACGTAGTTGAAGCTTCGCAAAAATTTGTATTTGATTGCGACGTTAATTCCAACTCAGAAAAGGTCGTGAGGTTGAGTCTTCGACGTGGCTGTTAGCAGAAACTGAGAGTAAGCTTGAAATCTATAAAGTACGCAGCCAATTAGTTGCAAGAGCTTTATGAAGTTAGCCTTGATCCAACTTTCTATACCTCTAAGAGTATCTTCTTCAGAAGAAATATGATTTACTTGTGAAAAGTTAAAATCCTCGACTAACTAATTGGCTCTGTACCTTAAAGAACGTAACGATTCAAATCAATAACGTGACATCTCGCTCCTGTATGAAATAAAAATTGAACACGTGTCGGAGCAGTTGAGTTATTTTAACGAACAAATTACTACAAAACATTTCTTTCTCGCAACTAAGTTCCACAAAAATTTAAAGTCACAAACATTGGTTCAGAAATATCTCTCTTACTCAGCAGTACACATTTTCAGTAACATGAAAGCGACCATAAAAAGTTTAACTCAAAATAATGTACAGTTTGAGAAGAGTCTAAAGGATTTATTGGTGGCCAATTCCGTATACTCCACTGGAGAATTTATTTGCAGAACCGATTGATACATGTAATTAACAATAACAGTATACAATGTGAATATTGCGTACATCAGTCTTCTGCACAAATCTTGTGCAGTAAGGTGATCATTGCAACTAAGTACTGCAATATTTTGTCTATATTATAATTATTATTTTAATTATATATATGTTGGCATTGACAAGAGAAATAACGTACGCACCTAAGTTTATAATGCAGTTAATGTTTGACATTTGGTTTTATATGCTTTTAAATATATATTCTTGTTTTCTCACATGGTCTACATCCTAAACGATCTATTCACTGTGGATCAGTTGGGAGGAAGATTAGATCTAATCTTAAAAATTCGCAAATTTTTGTTATCTTAACAGGAAAATTGTCAAGACATCAATAAAACTGAGTTCATCAACAAATATAAGATGATCCGTTGTAAAAAAAGAACAATAAATAAATAAAAATATAAATAAAAAATAACTAAAAAATTTAAAACATGCACTATGAAATGCAGCTGAGGAACTGGTGATGAGCCCAACCTGGATTTAATTTATTACACAGCACTTTTTTTCCAAATTGTGTCTCACAACAATAACTGTACAAAATTCAGGAACTGTATACATAAGTCAGTAGTGTACGTTCCATCCTATGATTATTAAAATCAGTTTTCCGACTGGAACACCGACCAGTAAACATCAAGTGCTCCTTGCTATAGTTACAGCATTCTCCCCCGGAAGTCAGTATTTGTGTAAAGTTAGCATGTTTTAGAATTTCAAACCGAGACGCATTTACCATAATTAATGCTTTAATTTTACGTCAACCGTTCTTACATAATATTGACCTATATTGTGGTTCCTCTGTAGTGCTTTTCAAAAAGATACCTATCAGAAAGTAAACAACATTTTTTAAACATTTTAATTGTGAATTACGTGTCTCATTACAATCTATAATCTAAATGATTTTGTTGAGATTTCTCGTTTTAATTAATTCGTTTTACAGAAACGGTGGAGGCTGCCGCTATTATTACTAGATTCTCTTCGACAATCATATTTCTTCTTAAGACATTAGTTTTACACATGGCCGGCCGCGGTGGCCGAGCGGTCTGCGTCGCGCCAGTCACGGTTTGCACGGCCGCTGTGGTCGGGGGTACGAATACCCCCTCGGGCATGGGTGTTTGTGCCGTCTTTAGTATAAGCTAGTTCATAAGTAGTTTGTAAGTTTAGGGACTGATGACTCCGTAGTTAAGTCCCATAAGCTCTACAAACATTTGAACATTTCTTTACACATGAAGATGGTTGAAAACATGTTTCTAATTAGTAAACTTCCAACAACTTTCGTATCTTCATCAATACGCGAGAATATGAAAAGAATTTTATAAATTTCAATGAGATGAATATCAGTTTTTTAGTATGGTTTGTATTTCATCATCTATGGGTATTATCTGTAAATTTTTGAGCATATAAACACACGGAAAAATATTGTTTCCGGAACGCAGCAAAAAACAACATTGTAGTAACACTTTTCTATTAAGTCTTATGATTAGTTTACTGTAGCCAAACACGAATTCCTCTTCTGCACCAGTTTCTCCGTTTCATAGTAGCACTTGCACACTGCATCCTCAATTATTTGTCTGATTTATTCCAATCTTTGTATTGTACGGTCTACAGCTCCTCTAGTACCATGAGGGTTATTTCCCGATGTCCGACACATACCTGATCATATCTTTTCCATAAGTGGAGAAACTTTCGTTGTCTGTCCGTCTAATTTTTCAACATTCTCCTGTAACGCTACACCGCAAACACTTCTAACCTCTTGTTCTGGTTATCCCACTGGCTGTGTTCCATTTCCATACAAAGCTTTGGTTTCAGAAATAACAGCCTCGCATTAGACTCCACTTAGCCATGAATGCCCTCTTTGGCTATGCTAATCTTTTTATGTACTTGCTACGTCCGTCGTGAGTTACTTTGCTACCAACGAAACAAAATTCCTTAACTTCATCAATTTCGTAACCACCACTTTTGCTGCTTATTTTCTCGCAATTTTTATTTTCTTTTGTATTTTTTCAGTTTACTCTCAATCCATATTTTGTACTAATTAAACTGTCCATTCCATTCGACAGGTACTGTAGATTTTTCACTGACAAGGAAAGTACTTGGGCTCGAACAAACACATATACACCAAAATCGTATGAGAAAGAATTTAAAGGTCCCTTATTGCACTAGTGACACTCCCGCATCTGCAAAACTCTGCAGTCGTCCGTTAGAGGCCTCTGCGTGTGCGATGCCGCATTGCACTTCGACATGTCGGTTCGCCAGTAGGGACGGTGCAGTGTGCCTCCGAAGTTGCGTTTTTTGATGTTATTTGTGTGGTGAAGCACCAGATGGGGCGGCGATTGCTAACCAATCCTGCTAATGTATTGCAAGTAGTTGAGATGAAGTTACGAACCCTTCTTCGTGAAGATGGATCATTTGCATGCTTTCTCGTATCTTTTATGGTGCAGAAATGTGAGCATAGGTTAGATACTGTTGTTACAAACTCATAATAATGATAATAGGGGTGATAATGACGAACAACTCATTGCAAGCGGTAGTGCTACGGTAAGTGCGGGAAGAGGCTATGGAAGCAGTGACAGTGAATACCAACAGTCTTTCGGGAAGAAGGTTAAAGTTGCAACTATCACAAGGCTTTTGATCACAATTCACTAGAGAACATGTACGATGATTATTACATGAGTTATAGTTAAGATATCTGCATTACGTATGGCGTCTACAATTACATCTACAGTGCTATCTAGAATATGGTTGCAGAGCTTTGCAGAAAAACGACACCCACCAGCACGTTGAGGTGTACATAGAGATCCTGTACCAAAACGTTCATACAGATATGTTTGTTCGAGCCCAAGTACTTTCCTTGTGAGTATTGCTATGTCATCCGTGAGTTTCACGTTGATATCCCATCACCCAGAAATTCCATTCCACTCTTGACCCTTCCTTTCACTTCCATATCTTCTCAATGTGCTCTATATGTAACCTTAATACGACCTAATTCGATACCCACAATATCCGAGTGGTTCCGACTACGTCGCCTCCCCTGGGGGCCGGCAACTGATCGGGCGTTTGTGTGCGGCAGGTTGCCAGCTTAGCAGGCGCTGCAGGCTCTTCATCTTCCATCTCTCCCGGGGTCCGAAATTGTTTCCGAGTGACAGAACGGTGCAAGCAAGATGGGCATCGCGTGTTTACTGTTAGCCAGCGTTGCGTGATCATTCTCCTGTAGATCCAAAATTTCACAACAACTTACTGCTCGTTGCCGATTTGTGTATTTCTTTAAAGAATATAGCAAAAATTCTTGTAAACTGGGATCAATTAACTTCGTCAATCTGCAAATAACAAAACAGGTGCAGTATTGCCTTAAAATGCTGAAGCTCTGAATCAATCAACATTACCACATTATCAAGGTGTATTCGGAGCGTAAGTATTTAAATTACATTTTATCGATTATTAGTACCTACTATTAACAATTTGTTTATTACTGGCTACGAAAGGTTGCAGAGAGAAATGCTTTAACAGGAACGTTGCGAATTGCAGTGGGGTCAGTCTCGATTTGCATGAAACGCAATGGAGCGAATAATGACGCGTTATGTGGTGCCGGATTTTTCCGACGAATTTTTTATTTGTTCGAGCATCGCTAATTTTGCTGCGTAATTGATGTGATTGGCGTATGTTGTTCCGGCTTTATTGTATTATCTAAAGCCTGCTGCAAAAGATACAATTTCACCGAAACATTTCTGTTTGATTTAACACAGTAACACAAATAGAACAACAAAAAGCTGTTGTACGCTGCAGAAGTTTGACTAGTTCTCTATGTGTTTGAAAAATATTTTTATCAGCATCCATAATTTTACGGATAACATTAGTCAAGAAACTGACATAGCGCCGGCCGCGGTGGCCGATGGGACTGAGGCGCTTCAGTCATGGTCTGCACGGCCAGTACGGTCGGGGTTTCGAATCCCCCCTCGGGCATGGATATTTGTGCCGTCCCTAGGATTAGCTAGTTCATAAGTAGTGTGTAAGCTTAGGGACTGATGACCCCGTAGTTAAGTCCCATAGGTTCTACAAACATTTGAATATTTTTGAACTGACATAGATTTGCAACAAAACGGAAGCATTTGTTTTGTAATATTTCTAGGAATTAGTGTAAATTTTGCCACTTGTCAAAAAACAGAGATATTATTCACATGAATTTTATAAATTGAGTAGGTGATTGGATGGATAATAAGTTGACGACGGTAAGTAGCAGTAAGTTAAAAGATAATCTGGTGTTAGTACTGCGAAGTTGTGACGCTCGTAGACATATTGATGAACCTAGATCCATCTAGAAACATACAACGGTCACAAACTGTCTTGAAATATTTTATACAAATTACAAAATGTCAACAAATAATACATTTGCTTGAGACAACATTGTCTCGTTATACCAAAGGTCCGTGTAGTCACTTTGGCTGCAGCTCTGTGTTAGTTGTGTGGACTAAAGCGCCTACCTAGGTAGTATGTCCTGGGTTCGAATCCCAGCACAAATTTTAATTTGATGTCTCTCCTTATATTTAATTACAAAATTGGTGACTCGCGGAAATAAATCGTAATCTTGCAGAAAGAAAAAAATCCATAAAAAGTGTAGGTTACATAAAACGTATAAGTGAACTACATTTTTTATTCAGAACAATTGTTTCTGGCACAATGCATTTTACTCAGAACAACTGTTTCCACCGCATTTCGTTTAATGAGTAAATTGCACTGCTGTATACCTATACGAGTAAATAAATGTGTGTAGGCAACAGTTTTGAGGCGACTGACAAACTCAAGATTTTCCATAAAGCGTTGAGTTCCAGTAAGTCAGATCGCAACGGAAATCGGCATAAAGAAGAGGCAAATGCAGAACTGAACACGAGACGTATCACCTCCAGAAGTGCAATTAATTCATTGAATGTAGTGTGGTAGAAATACTAACTCTGAGTGTAACTGTAGCTCACCTATGGAGTTCTATAAAACCACAAGTTACAGAATACTTTATTATTATACACTGCCGAAAATAAAAATTATTGTACCGTCTTATTGTTTTCGAAATCACTCAACATTATTGTTGGAATAGTAAAGATGGTGTATACGAAACAATTACATTTAAAGAACAAAAGGTCAGGCGCTACTGAGGTACCAGCGTAGATCCCTGCAGAAACATCGCTATTACTACGTGGTGTAGCTTCTACGGGAATCAATCTCTTCTTCACAGCATACCAATGAACGTGGTCTGTGAATACAAATTACCTGTATTTGGTCTTTCTAGATGTTCTGCTGTTTTCTTGAACATGATTGTATTAAGCCCTACTAGAGTTTAAATTAGGTAAAAATTAGTAGTAATTTTCTTTATGAACCTTAAATATATATTCATCGTGTTCTGATCAAATATAATGATATTTGCTAAAACTTGTTTATTAAATTTCAGGTATTTGTTTTAAAGCATTATTACTTCACTTTGAAAGTTGTTCGATATGTATCTGAAATTGGTGCATCTGCCTTCTTATGCATGATGTGTCGTGTTTGGGTCGAGAACCTAAGACATGGTTTCAGTTACAGGGCGACGCCATTAGCAAGTATTGGTGAAAGCGTTCAGGTGCCCGTTAAAGTAAATATGTTGGTGGTGTCACCTTGGAGACAGAAATTCACTGTAACGTTTAATAAAAATAAGGCGGTTTCCCCTCCTCCCCCCCCCCCCCCGCCTCTCCAAATCAGAAAAAGAAATAAATCAATAAATAATATAAAAATGGAATAACAGTTCCATGGACGCAGGTTGTGTAGTAGTTTGTGTAGTTCGCGAACGAACTAGTTCGGAAGAGCGCTCCCACAGTCGAACTACGCGAACTAGTTCGCAGATCACTCGCCTCTTACTTCGTACGACCCTTTTTCGAAGACTGACGGGTAACAGCGAGAGGACGCAAGAGCGCGCAGAATCGCGTGATTTCCTTCTGCCAGTTGCCGCCAGTGCGAGCTGAGATGCAGCTCAGCTGTAGTTTCGTAGAAATTGTCCAAAAATACGGGTAATAGCACACGCTTGGGCAACAATGAACATTATATAAAAAAGCTGTCATAACAAGAGAAAGAGCTCTTTTAGTAGCGATAGTAAAAGCCAAAAAGAGCGGACGAACTACAAAGAGCGACCTACTTCGCTGCCAAGCTGCGAACTAAAAGAGCTACCGGTCGCGAACTAAAATATGTGCAATCGGTCGCGAACTAAAATATGTGTAATCGGTCGCGAACTATTATTCCAAAAGTATCTCGATTCTTAGTTCGTTAGATTCTTTTCCGAAGAACGACGGGCAATAGAGAGAGGGAGCGCAGCAGAATTAAAAATCACGTGCTTGCCGTCTTCTGATGAGTCATTTCGAGGTGATCGTCTGCCTGCTAGATTACATAGTTCAGTGCTACAACAATTCTGTTTTGACGTATTCTGCACTCTGCAATATCTGACTAATAAATTCCATAATGCCAAGATATAGAGATAACTCTAAACTTAAAAGCGAGAAATTATTCACAAACTGTTTCTTTTGGACTGAGTGATATAGTTAGTGGCTCAAGCAGCAAGCGCATGAAGCAACTGAGTGGAGGAACTTCCCCCTCCACCTGCACACGCAGACCACGCCGCTCAGCCGTCACTGGGAGCGAACGAACTAAAAGAACGAACTAGTTCGCGGCTCTCGATCGCGAACTAGGACGCATTTCTGCCGCTAGGCGTGAATAGCGCGAATCACTGGCTGTTCAGTGACCACTGGGTTTGTCATGTGATTGTTTATACTTGCGCTGGTTTGTTCTTGTTTCTTTTTTATGGTAGCAAGTTTAATTCAGCAATTTGCAGCTTCGAAATTATTTTCTGATAAGGTAAAAAGTGTGGCGAGGGAAAAGAAACCACCATTGACCAAATAGGAAAGGAAGGAATGGGCCAAGGCGTTCAATTCAAATGTGAAATCACAATACTAGTTTATTAATCATAAGAGATGACACAGTAGAAATGATAAGATTCTCTCGATCAATATGACTAAGAGATAGACGGGCACAAGCCCAAGACAATACACAATGCTAAGGTACTTTTAATTACTTGGTAAAACTGAGCATCAATTAACGGTAAACAATTTGAAAAGATAAATGAAACTGCACATTAATTAAAAATAAACAGCAAATCAGGCAGGCTTAGATAAAACTCTATAATAGCACGCGTCTTTGACTACTTGCTTTTAGAAATCTATGTATCATGCCACCAGAGAAGCTGGAAGTCTATCAAATGCACCGTTACCCCTTCTAAAAATGTCATTGACTCAAAACAAACATCGAAATAACACCGATTTACTTTTTTGATGACAAGGGCATAGTTCATGCAGTGTTTGTTCCTCCAAGTCAGACCATCAATCAAACCTTTCATTTGAAAGTTTTAAGAAGACGGCGAAACATGTTTGGTCAAAAAAGACCTGATTTGTGGCAGACAGGAGACTGCGTCTTCCATCACAACAAAAGCCTCTGGAATTCATTTCCGGTCATATTCACCATCAATTCTACAAAGCGCTGAAACAAGTTGCAAAGCTAGGGAAAAAAGAACAGAAGACAAACAAAAGCGCAACGAAGGGAATTGTAAACTACTTATGAACTAACTAAGACTAAGGACGGAACAAATATCCATGCGCGAGGGGGGATTCGAGCCCCCGATCGCAGTGGCCGTGCAGACCGTGACTGGAGCGCCTCAGTCCCCTCGGCCACCGCGGCCGGCAAGTATTTAATAAAATAGATTTCTTTCACAATGCTTTTCTGTTCTTGTCTTGGTATTGTATTAATATATTATTCTAAAATGCATTGATAAGTTGAATGTTTCTCTTTTAATTCAACACATTCCCTTAGAAGCCAATAGTAAGTTAGTGTCTTAGAAATACTGATAATATTAATGCCACTGGTGGAATAATGTTGCATTATTGTAAAAGGATAAATAAAACCATAGATATATAACATTTTAGAATGAGGAACTTATGTGGAATTAATTATGACCGCAAAACTTTTCGAAACAATGCCTCTGATGTAGACGACATTCCCTCAGAGCTCCTGATGTCTCTGGGATAGCCAGCCATGTTGCTAAAACTATTTCACCAGGTATGTAAAACGTATGAGACAAGCGAAATACCCTCAGAAATCAAGAAAAAAATGTAATCATTCCAAATATCACAGAGATAGACGAAGAATACAGTACACAAGTTCAAATAGTTGTGGGTTGCCATTCTTATGAGGAGATGAAAAGTCTTGTTCAGGATAGTATAGGGTGGAGAGCTGCATCAAACTATTCTCCACTGAAGTCCAGAATAACAACAACAAACTTGAATCATAATTTTTTTTCCAAAAAACCAAAATTGTGTTTTACGTCTCTTGGCCTCTCGATACCTCAAATGTTTCGAACAGTGGCTTCACCGGTAGGACAAATGCATAAGTAGTAATGGAGAGTATTTTGAAGGGGATAACATTGTTTTGTAAACAGTTTGAAACATTTTACCTTTATAAATGACTAGCTGAAAACCCGGCGTTGTCGAGGTATTTATTTCTTTATTCCTGTCATATTTCAGGTATATATTCATTTGTGTAAGGGCTGTATGTCTGTAAAATCTCTCGGGAATACAGTTAGTAGTAAAGAAGTAAGAGATTGAAACTTGGTGCGGAAAGGGGCTGTTTTCTATGAACGTTCGGTTTAGGAGCTCATATCTCATGAACTACGTGTCGTACTGATATACAGTTTAGAAGGTACACTCAACTATATGCGTGTATACTGTCTGCAAAATTTACTGCAGCTACAATTTTTAGTGTAGAAATTATAAATTGGAACGTCATACCGAGAGCCGTAGTTTTACTCCATAAGCAGCGGAAAAGTAGTAAGCGATAAAAAATTTTCTTTCATCATTTTACTGGGGTTGCTAGCGAGAAAAAGTTTAATAAAGGTTTGAAATTATGTTTAATGTTTGTTGCAAGTCGCTAAGTACTGTCTTTCTCATACAGTGTATTTCGAAAGTCTAACCGCATTATATGGCATTTTTTGCGATTTCTATTGCTTATGACGTAATATCTTTTGAACCATCTTGCCGAATGTGATTCTTGACCATGCAGCAATTATTACATCACGGTAAGGAATGTGAGTACCAAATTTGGTTGAAATCGGTCCAGTGGTTTAGGAGAAAATGAGCAGCATTGTCGCAAAATGCCGCAGTTTTTCGCGCATCTCATTGTTTATGACGTCATATCTCGTGAACTATATATCGTACGTGATTATTACACTTACGGCGACCGTCCTCATGGATTGAAGCTTACGTGTACAAAATTTCATAAAGATTGGAACAAAACGGTACATTTGTTTACAACACGTACACACATACGGACACTCTGCTTTATATATTAGATTATTCTCGTTGAGTAGCCTCTCGTATTCGTCTCACCCTGGTCAGTTAATCACGCCAGTCTTCCACCGCTGTCCACGTAAATCCCGCAGCAGCAGGTGATCTAGTGGGGCGCGCTGTTTGGGGGAAGAGTCCCGTCTGCTTGTCTGGACACACAGGCCGTGGGTCGATAGCGCCGTTACGGCTGAGGCGGCGGCCGCAGCAATTACCAGGGGGTGGTGGGGGTGAGGCTCCGTCAATGTCAGCGTCACGCAGGCCGGACCAGCCTCCCTCCAGCCTGAGCTCCAAGTCTAGTGTTTGTGTGTTTGTATAGTCTATGGGACTTAACTACGGGGTCATCAGTCCCTAAACTTACAAACTACTTATGAACTACTTACGAACTAGGACGGCACAAATATCCATGCCCGAGGGGGGATTCGAACCCCCGACCGTAGTGGCCGTGCAGACCGTGACTGAAGCGCCTCAGTCCCCTCGGCCACCGCGGCCGGCGAGCTCCAAGTCTCAAGGCAGGCGCACACCTAGAGGCGAGGGGCAGTTAACGCGCATCTGCCGGTTACTGCAGGAGGTATAGCTGTACAATATATGCAGTAGACCAGAGTTCGGCAAGTTATCTTAGATGGGGTCCGGATACCCTTGAAAATTTTTATTGAGGTCCAGAAATAAAAGCAAGTATTTTATATTTTTGTTTTCACTCACAAATATGAAATACATTAGATAGGTATATTTGTATTCAAAACATCCCGAAAAGTAATATTCTTAAATATTTTTTTATTTTAATTTTCACTCTCTAACTAAATGAAGCACGACAGATGTAAAATAATAATGTATAAAAAATCCAGAACACTTATATTATTTATTTTTATTTTCACTCACAAAAAGTATGAAAAAAATTGATGGTCAATCTTTCATTGAAAAGTCCAGAAACAGGTCATGCATTATACTTAGAAAGTATTAAATACAATGAAATGGTCGTATATCTGTTAAAAAAATCGATAGGGAAAATGAAATATGCGATCTTGAGGTGGTTCTTAATGTTAGGTTCACGTGCGGAAAAGTTACGCAAATAGCGTCTTCAATATGGGCGGTCTTGAGCGATAATTCATTTTTGAAAATGATATTTCACAAAATATCCGTGAAGCAAAACATATCAACCAGGTAGATCACTATCCGTCCATTCAGCTACACGTGATTTTAAGCATCGTTATTTCTTTGAATCTTGCAACTTCCTTATTAAGATCTGTACAGAAATTTGATAATACGGAAATGACTATTACACGATTATTTTTATGTTTAAAAATAGTTGCAAAATGAAGAAATTCTTGTATAAAAACGTCTTTTTCAAAAGAAATAGCTTGCGACGAAATAATTACACACTGTGAGCCAAATCACATATTAATTTCCCATTTCCTTGTAGCTCGGTGTAGTTATCTACAGAAAAAAAAGTGTTTTGTTTTTAATGATTAGAGTATGTAACTTACACTTCGAAAATACTTTTGGCGGTTCATGTTTTGGCCTTCCGTGGTCCGGAGGTGGACCGCGATCCATTTGTTGCCAACCATAGCAGTAGACATTTGTTTTCAAAACAACCACTGCCCAAAAACAATAACGGGATTAGGTGAGATATACAAAATACACATACCGTAACGTATTTTCTTCTGATATTTGTCGCAATTGCAATCTGTGTGTGATACAGTACGATATATTGGTGTTCTGAACTATTCACTTGAGATTTACTTGGAGTTTAGTTAGAAAAGTGCTCCACGAGGCCACCGTAACAGTAAAAAAAAAAAAGAGTCACTCTCTTAGCGACTGCACATATGGTGTGTGATCACCTCGTCGGACGACCAGTACATTTTCACACCTGCGTGGCATGGGCACTACGAGGTTATCAATCAGTTCTTGACGGATATTTGACCATTGTTCCAGGAGTGCAGTATCCAGCTCTGCAACGGTTGTGCGAGATGCAAGTCTGCTGCAAGGCGTCTGTCAAGAGCATCCCAGCCGTACTCAAACGGGTTCAGATCCGGTGAAACAGCTGGTCACTCCATTCATTTAGTTCTCTCAGCTTCAAGCATGGTGTCCACCAATGAAGCTCTGTGCCGAGTGTTCAAAAAAAATGTTTGTATAGTCTATGAGACTTAACTACGGGGTCATCAGTCCCTAAACTTACAAACTACTTACGAACTAGGACGGCACAAATATCCATGCCCGAGGGGGGATTCGAACCCCCGACCGTACTGGCCGTGCAGACCGTGATGGAGCGCCTCAGTCCCCTCGGCCACCGCGGCCGGCGTGCCGAGCGTTACCGGCCACCAGAAAGAAGCCATGTCCTATGACACCAGCTTACGGCACAACAATAGGTCGAAGGATCTCGTCTCTATACTAGTCTTGTGTAGTTCGCGAACGAACTAGTTCGGAAGAGCGCTCCCACAGGCGAACGACGCGAACTAGTTCGCAGAACCTTCGCCTCTTAGTTCGTTCGCTCCTTTTTCGAACACTGACGGGGAACAGCGAGAGGACGCGAGAGCGCGCAGAATAGTGTGATTCCCTTCTACCAGTTACCGTCATTTGCAGCTGAGATACAGCTCAGCTGTAGTTTCATAGTTCACTGCCACAAATTTTCTTTTCTAAGGTATTCAGCACTGCTGTCATAGAAAAGGAAAGAGCTCTTTTAGTAGCGGTAGGAAAAGCCAAAAAAGAGCGGACGAACTAAAAAAGAGCGACCTACTTCGCGGCCGAGCTGCGAACTAAAAGCAGAGCTACCGGTCGGGAACTAAAACATGCGCGATCAGTCGCGAACTAAAATATGCGCGATCGGTCGCGAACTAAAATATGCGCGATCGGCCGCGAACTAAAATATGCGCGATCGGTCGCGAACTAAAATATGCGCGATCGGTCGCGAACTAAATTATGTGCAATAGGTCGGGAACTAAAACATGAGTTACCGGTCGCGAATTATTATGCCAAACGTATCTCGCTTCTTAGTTCGTTGGATTCTTTTCCGAAGACCGACGGGCAATAGTGAGAGGGCGCGTTGCAGAATTAAAAATCACGTGTTTGCCTTCTTCTGATTAGCCATTTCGAGGTGAGCGTCTGCCTGCTAGATTACATAGTTCAATGCTACACAATGCCTGTTTTGTGGTATCTGCATTCTGCAATATCTGACTATTAAATTCCATAATGCGAAGATATAGAGATAACTCTAAACTTAAACGCGAGAAATTATCCACAGACTGTTTCTTTTGGCTTGCGTGATATCGTTAGTGGCTCAAGCAGCAAGCGCATGAAGCAGCTAGGTGGGGGAACTTCCCCCTCCACCTGCACGCGCAGACCACGCCGCTCAGCCGTCACTGGGAGCGGACGAACTAAAAGAGCGAACTAGTTCGCGGCAGAGCCGCGAACTAAAGTAAGTGCTCTCGATCGCGAACTATTATGCATAACTCTACTCTATACGTCTGAGTAGTCAAAGCGCCATTCTAAACGACATAGACGTCGATATGTCTGCAAAGAGTGACTGCTGCCTACACCATTCGTCCACCACCATCATATTGTTTTCTGCACATAAACAGGGTTGTTCCGAGTTCCAATTTCTCTCCAGATGAGGGAACTAAGACTCTCCGGCTGAACACAAAACATCGACTAATCTGTGACCAGATCACAACGCTATTCGTTATGACTGCAATCCTGATTTTTCCTCCTCCCACATTCCGCAGACTAAACGGTGTCATGGTTTTAATGGGACATGCACACCATAGGCCTATGTCTGTAGAGGCCTGTGTTGATATTGCTCATCCTGTTGCTGCGTGGAGGGTGCGTTGCAACTGTGATGCATTTAGCCCCCTGTCTCAACTGGCTGTTAACCGGAGATACCGGTCATCTCTTGCTGATGTTACAACCTTGGCGTTGTGCTGCTTTAACGGTTGTCTGAAATCGCATCCAGGTGCTTTGGGACACTCCACTAGCTGCAGCCACCTCTCACTGTCTCGTTTCCAACCTTCCTGTGTCCGTCCATGCCGTAGCTTCGATTAAGTCACCCTGTTGTTGCATTGCACTATCCACTTACTTCACCATCTGAATCCAACTGCTTGAGTAATTAGTTTGGTAAAACACGGGAAACTGGAGATGGAAAATGATGATGATCAATGAGAGTTAGGCTGACGGCGTTCCTCACAGCCAGGTCTCTCCTGCGTCACCGCCAAGGCAACTACAGCACGCTCGGCCGGCGAATTGGCCGCCGAAGTAAGTCACAGGTAGACCGTCGGTCATTCTGGAGGGAAGGAAAATAATTAGCAGCCATCACTGGCGCCGTAAGAAATGAAAACGAGCTGACACGGCTGAGGTGAGGTGCGCCGTTGCCGCGATGTCAATCTGCATAGCGGAGTGCTGGCTGTCAGTCGGCGTGTGCTTACGTTCCGCTGTGGGGTGTCAGAAGGCAGCGGCCGGCTGTTGTCGAGTCCTCTGCAGGACTAATTATTGTGGGGTCGCGTGTCGCGAGCAGCGCGTCAGGCTGACGGATGTCTGCGTCACGCTCAACAGCCACACGCAACAGCGAGGACGCACGCACGCCACACCTGCAGTCTACGACGCACTCCACTAGGGTAGAAGCGCGACACCACTTGTTTTTATACTATACACTCCGAAGACTCACGTACTTTTGGAAACGTTTTTGTTTCATTTTTTGGGGTAACAGCCCTCTTATTTAAATTTATATATATAAAAAACAGTCTAGAGTGCAACAATGTTATTTTATTCAACTAGTCTCGGTCCCTCTTTTGGACCATCTTCGGGAACTGTAACTCTGAAATGTATCATAGTTACATTTAGTGGACCTTCTAACAACATACGTTAGTGGCAAAATTAAAATCTACAGATGTTCTCAACAGACAGTTTTATTTATATTTGTTTCTATTGCATATTTACATTCTCTCTCTCTCTCTCTCTTTCGGCACAATAGGTTATCCTCTCTTTGAGGATGACTCTAGTGGAATTTTTTGTCATTGACATTTACTCCAGATAGGATGGGTAGGAATACCTTGGGACGTTGGACCAAGTTTCTGGGTACAGTGAGCGTTTTACGTAACTAGCTACAGGGCTAGCAAAGGATGAGTTTGGTGATGATGATGGAATAGATTAGGATTTCTCTGGTCTAGCTCAAAAAATGTTTGTTAAGCTTATGGAACTTAACTGCGGGGTCATCAGTCCCTAAACTTACAATCTACTTATCAACTAGCTTATTCTAAGGACAGCAGAAATATCCATGCTCGAGGGGGGATTCGAACCCCCGACCGTAGTGGCCGTGCAGACCGTGACTGGATCGCCTCAGTCCCCTCGGCCACCGCGGCCGGCGCTGGTCTAGCTACCTCGTCTCCCCAGCGGAGGGGTATAAAGCGAGAGAGTCGAAATTACGGACGGTAACTGTCACCCAGGGAGAGTGTGACACCATGCTGTAGCATGCAGGTTCACCCTGATCACCTATACAAGTAATTAAAGGCAAGTAAAAACCAAGGGAAGGCTCTATCAATGCTTGCTTTCGTTTTTTTATTACGGGTTCACACTGAGCACAGTTTGACGGGGAATGTCCCACCACAGCTCCAACTGATGTTAAGCGAGAACTTAACGTACTGCCCACCTCGCCTGAATTGCCAGCCTAAAACTCCGCAACCATGGCAGCACCACTCTCCCTTGAAAGCTTCAGCCAGGTCTCTCCTGCGTCACCGCCAACAACAACACGCTCGGCTGGCGAGGTGGCCGCCGAAGCAAGTCAGAGATAATGTAGCATTAGGGGCGCAACGCTCTGGAGGGAAGGAAAATAATTAGAAACCATCACTGGCGCCAGCACGACATGAAAACGAGCCGACGGGGCTCAGGTGAGGTGCGCCGGTGTCGCGGTGTCAATCTGTCTAGCGGAGCGCTGGCTGGTAGTCGTCGTGTGTTTACATCCCGCTGCCGGGTGTCAGGAGGCAGCGGCTGGTGGTTGTCGTGTCCTCTGCTGGACTAATTATTGTGGGGTGGCGTGTCGCGAGCAGCGCGTCAGGCTGACGGATGTCTGCGCCACGCGTGTCTGAGGCTCAACAGCCACACGCAACAGCGAGGCCGCACGCACGTCACACCAGCAGTCTACCACACGACACCACTAGGGTAGAAGCGCGACACCACTTGTTTTTATACTATGCACTCCGAAGACTCACGTACTTTTGCAAACATTTTTGTTTCATCTTTTTGGGGTAACAGAACTCTAATTTCAATTTATATATGAAAAAAAAAGTGTAGAGAGCAACTATTTTATTTTATTGATATTTTCCCGTTTGTAGGACACAACTAAACTATATAGGTGAATAAACAAATCCTATGCTTACTCGTTGTCTTCATACTTTTGTATCATCTAAATTACAATGCTCACGGTTGTAACACCTGACTTCACACACAATGTATAGAGGTAAGGCTTACAAGCAACAAAAATAAATAAATAAATAAATAAAAATAAAATTGCAGTAAAAACTTTACTCTGTGACTTTTTGAATAAAGCACTTTCCTAATACCAAAAATTAATCCTGCCTTTTACCAATTTGCAGAAAACGAACTTTGGTGTCACAGAGAAACGTTGATTGTCGACGAATAATTACTGCATTGGCCCTGTAACCTTTAGCACTTACCTCGTGGATAACGCCTTTCTCGAAAGTGATTCAATTAACCGTCGCAGCGCCGCGCATGCTTAAAATTAATATTCATTATGGGAAAAGAAACAAATGAGATTTCATAGATGTGAATATTCTGCCGGCCGCGGTGGCCGAGGAGACTAAGGCGCTCCAGTCACGGTCTGCACAAACTCTACGGTCGGGGGTTCGAATCCCCCCTCGGGCATGGATATTTGTGCCGTCCTAGTTCGTAAGTAGTTCATAAGTAGTTTTGTAAGTTTAGGGACTGACGACCCCGTAGTTAACTCCCATAGACTGTACAAACATTTGAACATTTTTTGAATATTCTGACTGAACTTCATTTACTCTGACAATGCCAAAACCCTACAATAACTATAATTGCCCCTGAGATTCAGGGAGGTAACTTCTAACTCAATAAAATAAAGGCAGAACAAATGGCATAAGGTTTAAATTTCTGTATTGATTCATTGTTGGACATAACTTACAGAAATGAGTTACAAAATTTCTTTAATAACGGCCTTACTATTTCACAAAACATACTATAAAACTGTACCATGCATGACTTTCTACCATCTTTCCTACCATCCACTTTACAAATAAGAATTTGCGCAAGCAGTAGCATTACCTTCCCCTGTGGCGGCAGCTCAACAACTCTCCCTCTCCTACCACTACTGCCGGTATTATACTGGCGTCGCAGCGCCAGAGATACCATTGCAAGCAGCGTAGCTGCTCACACATGTTACTGCGTACTTGTTACATCCACGTGTAATAAATATCGACTTTCTAAGTGAAATGTCAAATGAAGAACAATGTTTACAAAGGGCATCGAGACCTCCCTGGGGCATGAGTGTGTGTGTTGTCCTTAGGTTAGTTTAAGTAATTTGTAAGCTATGGACTGATGACCTCGCAGTTTGGTCCGATAGATTTACAAACATTTGAACAAAGGGCATCGTATGTAGAATTTCTTATAATACATAAAAAGAGGAACCTTATATTATTCAACTAGTTTCGGTCCCTCTGTTGGACTATCTTGAGGAATTTTAGCTCTGAAATATATCATAGTTACATTTAGAGGACCTTCTAACAGCATACATTAGTGTCAAAATTAAGCTAAGTTAACAAACAGAAATAAAATAAAACGATGTTATACCCATTGATGTGGAGCTGGCAGGTAACTGGGAGCCATCCAGTGCGTCACTGCTGGCTGGAGCACTACAAGGTCTGCTGCTTACAAATAGCTGAGGCTCCGCCTCTTTGCCAGCTCCACCCATCTTTGATAGCCAATGAAAAGACTACATACATGAATTAAGTCAAAAAATATAGAATTATAATTAGCTACACATTTATTTCTTTTTCATTATCTAAGAATGTTTAGCCAGTTACCTGCCAGATCCACGACATCAGTGGATATAACATGGTGTTATTTTATTTTTCTTTATGTATATTGCTTGAAGGTCTTCTAAATGTAACTATGGTACATTTCAGACTTACAATTCCTGAAGATAGTCCAAAATAAGGACCAAAACTAGTTAAATGAAATAAAATTGTTGCACTCTAGACAGTGTTTAATATATAAACTCCGAAGACTGATTTCCACAAACTTTCATGCTGTAAAACGGTTTTAATGGTTGCTTAACTAATGTAAAATGTAAACTTTCACGGCCGGAATGGTCAAAATTACTAAAAATTTCCGGGCTATTATGCCGTGGACTTACGGATTTATTATGAAAACCCAACGTTTCGTCCCCGACTGCGGAGGACATTTTCAAGGGTGATCGTGGCACTTTTGAATGCCCTGTTGAAATGTAGGGTTTCGCAATGTTCCAATGAAGGGTAGATTCACGGGTCGTAACACATCTGAAATGTAACGGCCGCTGTTCGTGCCGTCGATGTCAACAAGAGGCAACCGAGACGTTTAACCAATGGCACCCCATACCATCATGCCAGGTTATACGCCAGTATGGCGATGACGAATACGCGCTTCGGATGTGCGTTCACCGCGATGTCGCTAAACATGGATGCGACCATCATGACGTCGTCCAGAGCACACCTCTCCAGTGGTGTAGCAGTAAATTATCAGTTGTTAAGTGTAACCGGCTTCTCTCTAGAAGCTACATATTTTTACTTTTCAGTGCGTTTTCCCTTCAGTTCATTAAATTTATTGTGTGCTCGCGTTTTTATTTGATTCATATTCGCGTTAAATATCTGGTTAGAGTATTATTCCGCCGTGTGAATCTCGTCGCGACAGTCGTCTGTCTTTGTTTTGAAACAGTTACCGTTTGTTTACTCCAGTAAGTCGCCCAGCGGACGTCGTCCAGAGCACACCTCTCCAGTGGTATAGCAGTAAATTATCAGTTGTAAGTGTAACCGGCTTCTCTCTAGAAGCTACATATTTTTACTTTTCAGTGCGTTTTCCCTTCATTCATATTCGCGTTAAATATCTGGTTAGTGTATTATTCCGCCGTGTGAACCGCGTCGCGACAGTCGTCTGTCTTTATTTTCTGATTAGAAGCGACATATAGTATTTTGATTTTCGTCTACACTTTCTCGTCTCAATTTGTAAAGTTATACTGAGCTGTCGTGCGTATTGGATTCACATCCGCGTTCTAATGAACAGTTTAGTTTTCCTTTGAACGCATCGCGACTGTAGTTTTTGTTTTTGTTGGCACTGTAATCATGAATAGGGACTGTGACTGCTGTGTGCGGATGCAGTCTGAGCTGGTGACACTTCGCTCCCAGCTTCAAGCTGTGTTAACCTCGGTTGCACAGTTGGAAGCTGCGATCGATGGGCGTCGTTGTTGTTGGCCGGCGGTGGGGACCGAACGGACTCCCGTCGTCTCCACCGATCGGCCTGCGGCAGCGGCATGCCCTGAAACTGCTAGCAGTGAGGCAGACATCCCACCCGTGGTTGCGTGGGAGGTTGCTCCAGTGCGTGGCAGGAGGCGCAAGACATTCCGGGGGACCTATCGTGAGGCCTCCCCGGTTCGTCTTGCGAACAGGTTTGAGGCGCTGTCTGCTCAGGACGACGTTCCTGAGTCGGATGGTGTCTCTCACCCTGTCACCACCCAGTCTGCAAGATCCGGGCTTTCACAGAGAGTGGGTTTACTTGTAGTTGGGAGCTCCAACGTTAGGCGGGTGATGGAGCCCCTTAGAGAGATGGCTGCCAAGGAGGGGAAGAAGGCCAACGTGCATTCCGTGTGCATACCGGGTGGAGTCATTCCAGATGTGGAACGGGTCCTCCCGGAAGCCATGAAGGGTACGGGGTGCAGCCAACTGCAGGTGGTGGCTCACGTCGGTACCAATGATGTGTGTCGTTTCGGATCTGAAGATATCCTCTCAGGTTTCGAGCGGCTAACTGAAGTGGTAAAGACTGCCAGTCTTGCTTGCAAGATGAAAGCAGAGCTCACCATCTGCAGCATAGTTGACAGGACCGACTGTGGACCTCTGGTACAGAGCCGAGTGGAGGGTCTGAATCAGAGGCTCAGACGGTTCTGCGACCGTGTAGGCTGCAGATTCCTTGACTTGCGCCATCGGGTGGTGGGTTTCCGGGTTCCGCTGAATAGGTCAGGAGTCCACTATACGCAGGAAGCGGCTACACGGGTAGCGGGGGCTGTGTGGCGTGAACTGGGCGGTTTTTTAGGATAAAGAGCTTGGGGGAAATAGAAAATAGGCAATCTCAAAGGGTTCAGGTGGATCACAGGAGAAATGTAGATCCGGAAACTATCGGTATAACAGTTGTAAATTGTCGTAGCTGTGTCGGGAAAGTTCCAGAACTGCAAGCGTTAATAGAAAGCACCGAAACACACCTCATTATAGGCAGCGAAAGTTGGCTAAAGCCGGAAATAAGTTCAGAAGAAGTATTTTCAAAAGATCTATCGGTGTTCAGAAAGGATAGATTAAACAAAATAGGTGCGGGCGTGTTTGTCGCTGTCAAAAGTAGTATTTCATGTAGCGAAGTTGAAGTTGATAGTTCGTGCGAGCTATTATGGGTAGAGGTTGTACCCGAAAATCGTAAGAAGTTAATCATCGGTTCCTTTTACCGGCCTCCCGACTCTGACGATACAATAGCAGAAAGGTTCAAAGAAAACCTGAGTCTAATTACAAAAACGTACCCGACTCACACGATAATAGTAGGTGGTGATTTTAATTTACCCTCGATCTGTTGGCGAAATTATATTTTCAAATCAGGAGGTAGGCATAAAACATCGCCCGAAATTGTACTCAACGCATTCTCTGAGAATTACTTCGATCAATTAGTTCATGAGCCAACTAGAATTGTAAATGGATGTGAAAACACACTTGATCTCTTAGCAACAAATAATCCTGAGCTCATAATGAGCATCAAAACGGATACAGGTATTAGTGAACACAGAGCTGTCGTAGCGAAATTGAATATCGAAAGGCCCAAAGTTACCAAAAATAAACGCAAAGTATATTTGTTCAGGAAAGCAGATAGAAACAAAATACATTGCTTCTTGAAAGACAGCTTCCACTCGTTTCTAACACTAAACGTAGGCGTAGACCAGATGTGGCTCAAATTCAAAGATGTGGTATCGACAGCAATTGAAGGTTTTATACCTAATAAATTAATAAAAGAAGGAGGCGATCCCCCTTGGTACACAAAACAGGTCAGGACACTGTTGCAAAAGCAAAGGAAAAGGCATACTAAATTTAAACGAACAGGAAATCCCCAGGATTTGTGATCGTACTCAGAAGCTCGAAATTTAGCGAGGATTTCAATGCGAGATGCCTACAATATTTATCACAACGAAACTCTTTCTCGTAATTTGACTGAAAACCCAAAGAGATTTTGGTCATATGTTAAATATACTCGGGGCAAGTCACAAACAATACCTTCACTACGTGATAGTAATGGCGGTCCTGCCGATGACAGCGCTACTAAAGCAGAGTTACTAAGCTTTTAGAAACTCATTCACCAAAGAAGACGAAACCAATATTCCAGATTTCGAATTACGAACAGATGCCGTAATGAGTAACATAGAAGTAGATATCATCCGAGTAGTGCACCAACTAAAATCACTTAACAAGAACAAGTCTTCTGGTCCGGATTGTATACCCATTAGATTTCTATCTGATTATGCTGAAGCGATAGCTCCTTACTTAACAGTCATATACAACCGCTCTCTCATAGAAGGATCTGTACCAAAAGATTGGAAAGTTGCACAAGTCACACCTATATTCAAGAAAGGCAGTAGGAGTAACCCACTAAACTACAGGCCTATTTCATTGACGTCAATTTGCAGCAGGGTTTTGGAACATATCCTGTATTCAAATATTATGAATTATCTCGAACAGAACGATCTATTGACCCAAGGTCAACACGGATTTAGAAAATATCGTTCATGCGAAACACAACTAGCTCTTTATTCACACGAAGTGATGGGTGCTATCGACAAAGGTTCGCAAATCGATTCCGTATTTCTTGATTTCCAGAAAGCTTTTGACACCGTACCTCACAAACGGCTTTTAATCAAATTGCGTGGTTATGGTATATCGCCCCAAATTTGCGATTGGATAGGGGATTTCTTGTCAGAGAGGACACAGTTCGTAGTAATCGATGGTAAGGCATCGACTAAAACAGAGGTGATATCGGGCGTTCCACAGGGTAGTGTTATTGGTCCTCTGCTATTCCTTATTTACATAAACGATTTAGGGGAAAATCTAAGTAGCTCTCTTAGGTTGTTTGCAGATGACGCAGTCATTTACCGTCTAGTAAAATCATCTGAAGATCAAAACCAACTGCAGAACGATCTGAATAAGATATCAGTATGGTGTAAAAATTGGCAATTGACTCTAAATAATGAGAAGTGTGAAGTCGTCCACATGAGTACGAAAAGAAATCCGTTAAACTTTGTTTACAACATAAATCAATCAAATGTGAAGGCCGTAAACTCCACAGAATACCTAGGAATTACTATTACTTCAGACTTAAACTGGAAAGAACACGTAGATAATATCGTGGGAAAGGCGAACCAGAGACTGCGTTTTATTGGCAGAACCCTTAAAAGATGCAACAGAACTACTAAAGAAACTGCATACACTGCGCTTGTCCGTCCATTTTTGGAGTATTGCAGCCCAGTGTGGGATCCTTATCAGGTGGGTTTGACGGAGGACATCGAAAGAGTCCAAAGAAGGGCAGCTCGTTTCGTATTGTCACGATACAGGGGAGCCAGCGTTACGGAAATGATCCAGGATCTGCGATGGGAATCATTACAACAACGGAGCTTATCGCTGCGGCGTGGGCTACTTGCGAAACTCCAATCGCCAACATGCGAATGCGAAAATATATTGTTGCCTCCCACTTACATAGGTAGAAATGATCATCAGAATAAAATAAGAGAAATCAGAGCTCGAACAGAGAGATTCAGCTGTTCTTTCTTCCCGCGTGGTATTCGAGAATGGAATGGGAGATAAATAGTATAATTGTGGTTCTATGAACCCTCTGCCAGGCACTTAAATGTGATTTGCAGAGTATCCCATGTAGATGTAGATGTAAACAGAACCTGAATTCATCCGAAAAAAATGACGTTTTGCCATTCGTGCACCGTGGTTCGTCGTTGCGTACACCATCGCAGGCGCTCCTGCCTGTGATGCAGCGTCAAGGGTAACCGCTGATAGTCCGTGCTGCTGCAGACGTCGTCGAACTGTTCGTGCAGATGGCTGTTGTCTTGCAGACGTCCCCATCTGTTGACTCAGGGATCGAGACGTGGCCGCACGATCCGTTACCGCCATGCGGATAAGATGCCTGTCATCTCGACTGCTAGTGATACGAGGCCGTTGGGATCCAGCACGGCGTTCCGTATTGCCCTCCTGAACCCACCAATTCCATATTCTGCGAGCAGTCATTGGATCTCGACCAACGCGAGCAGCAATGTCGCTATACGATAAACCGCAATCGCGATAGGCTACAATCCGACTTTTATCAAAGTCGGAAATATGATGATACGCATTTCTCCTCCTAACACGAGGCATCACAACAACGTTTCACAGGTCAGCTGCTGTTTGTGTATGAGAAATCGGTTGGAAACTTTCCTCATGTCAGTACGTTGTAGGTGTCGGCACCGGCGCCAGCCTTGTGTGAATGCTCTGAAAAGCTAATCATTTGCAAATCACAGCATCTTCTTTCTTTCGGTTAAATTTCCCGTCTGTAGCACGTCATCTTCGTGGTGTAGCAATTTTAATGGCCAGAAGTGTAATATTTCTGTTCGTTGTTTACAGTTTTGTATTTTATATGTATGTAATTAATTAATTTCTGTCTGTTCTACTTTTTATACTCATATATACACGATGCTTCTGACACTAATAATAATTAAAAAAAAGGTAAAACATGGACATGATACTGGAAGCTGTCTGGAAGCGGGCAACAAAACTGCACCACAAGGTCTACTACTTTCGCATCCTAGGTAGAACACTTGCTCTTCCATGGCACAAAGTTCAACGGTCATTACTCATGTGCTTATAGTCAGCTTGCTACATTGCCCTGTGGTACCTTACGGACAGACACATCAGCCTTTGTAAGTTCACCACAAAAAAGTGTAAGAATAATAAAGTCAAGCAACTACCTACCTTTGACCCTGAAGTCTCTTACCTACCAAACTTCTATAAAGTTCTCCAGCGAAATTTGTACGACTGGCACTCTTGAACTGTGCCAGGAAGTTTCATATCAGCGCACACTACGCTGCACAGTGAACATTTCATTATTAGTTAGTCTCTTCTTACTATGCCTAGAGGTGACATTGCATTTGGTCCACATACCGAAAGAGTTTCACGGTACTCAGTGTGGGACTGATGGCCTAGCTGTTTGGTTCCTTTCTCCCACGATCAACCAACGGTACTCAGAACATGGCAATGCGCTACTAGTTTTGCTCAATGGGCACGGAGTGGGACAGGTTGTCTAATTTAGTGTATGAAACCCCTACGGAAGTTTATTTAGAGTTCTACAGAAACCGTATGGTTTGGTATGAGAGTCGGAGGGCATAAAAGGAAATCATATGTATGTCGCAAAGGGAGTAAGACAGGTTATTAAAAAAATTTGAGAAAGGAGAAACTTGGAGAAGGAATTAGGGGGAAGAAAAAACTTTGCGTTTTGACGATGACATTGTAATTCTGTCAGAGACAGCAAAGGACCTGCAACGACAACTGAACGGAATGGACACTGTCTTTAAATAGCGTATAAGATTAGCATTAACAAGAGCAAAACAAGCTTCATCCAATGTAGTCTTAGAAAATTTGGCGATGCTGAAGGAATTAGATAAGGTAACGAAACAATGAAGATAGTATATGAGTTTTGTTACTTTGACAGTAAAATGACTTACGATTGTCTCTTCACAAATGATATAAAATGCAGAATGGCAATGGGAAGAAAGGCATTTCTGAAAATGAGAAATTTGTTAACAACGAATAGTAATTTAACTGTTAGGAATTATTTTCTGATGGCATTTGTGTGGAGTGTTGCCTTGTATGGTAGTGAAACATGGACGATAATCAGTTCAGACAGGAAGAGCATAGAAGGTTTTGAAATATTCTATTACAGACAATTGCTGGAGAGTGCTGGAACAGAATGGGAAAAAAGGAATTTCAGGCATACCTTGACTAAACTAAGGGACCGACTGCTAGAACACTTTCTTAGGAATTTTGAATTCCGCATTCGAGGCAGTGGCGAAGCTACTGGGGGACAGGGGCTAATAGGGCTGAAATCCCCCACCCCCTCCCCTCAAGCACGTTTCAAAGGTTTTTTAATTAATTAATTAACAGGTCGTAACCGGAAATTTGAAATAGTACACATGTAATAAATCACAACATAACTAAAATTTGCAAGCACAAGTCAACGTGACAAAGGGTCGCCAACGAGATGCCGCTACTGAGAACGTGCCCTGATGTTACTGTGGGCGGTGTCATTGCCGCCGCGACCAGCTCTGATGCTGCCGCTATTGTTACTGCTATGCTGAAGTCACAAGCCTATTGTTCATATGCGGCGACCCGCTACGTAGCAGGTCAGCGGCGCCACCGAGTGGAATCTTATGAACAACAATACTGTTATTTTAGTTCCATTTTTATACATAGAGTCCCGTGGTAATTAAACAGTAAGAAAATTTGTTGGGCTAGTAACACAGAAGCTGCTTAATTACTTTACGAGCTGATTAAAAACATTATATTTCCACCACGTTGCTCCTGTTCCAGTTTCAAATTAATGCGAGCCTACTCATTTTGTTTCTTGTGCAATTGCTTTCGTAGTATCATGTATTTCATTTCTCAATGGTGTTTTTGTGGGTACGCCATATCTCCCCTATTATTAACCAAAATTAGTGATTGAGGTATGATTTTCAAGGTTTCGTTCTCCACTAATGACGAAAAATCACAGATAGTTTGAAATTATTGTTTTCACAAGAAAACTTTATTTTGAAAAAAGTTATACTGTTCGTACAATCTAAGTTGATTCCCGGCGAACGATCGTAAATGGATTTCTCGCGGCCGAAATAAAAGCAATATAGATGATGCCATATTTTGACAGTCTGTTTAAGTTACTTGAACGACAGCTTTTGCAGTTGTTTAGATTCTTTATGCAAGACCTTCTTTGATGCAAGCATAGTTTATGACACGATTCAGGTTATACACGTAGATGTACAGTATATCACACGAGTTCAGTTATACTCGTCGATGTAAAGACGAAAAATACGCAAACAATTTAATTTAGCACGACTGCTCTTGCAGTTGTTTAGATTCTTTACGTAAGCGTAGTTTATCGAGAGATTTCTGTTTCACACGTCGATGAACAACAGTTGATTGAGTTGTTCACTTTGTTCAAGCAAGCGTTGTGTACTGCGCGAATGAACTGGATTACCTCAAAGTTCATAATCGCACGTCGTACCGCTTGTTATTATAACTTATGATATATTTAACTTTTAATTCCCCGCTACTTTACAGTGCGTGCAATATTATTATAATTTATACATGTGTACTTCCATTTGCCTTCTCTCCGTTACTATCTGTGACTGATCAGGAAAGAGTGTGAATTATAGCACGGTTCGAGTAGTAATTATAGCACGGTTCGAGTAAATTATAAGAAGTGTAAAAATAAGTCACAGCTTAATAAATTCAATAGGCTTATTTTTCAAAAAATTAGCGCCCCGCCCCCCTCGAACCAAATCCTTGCTGCGCCACTGATTGGGGTAAAAATCGCAAAGGGTTACCAAGAGACGAAAACAGTAAGCAGTTTCAAATAGATGCGGGTTCCGCTTTTACAAGCAGAAGTAGAAGAGGCTTGTAAGGATAGAGTAGGGTGGAGAGCTACATGAAACAAGTCTCTGGACTGAAGACCACAACAACAACAACAATCAGAACTAGAGTGTGTTTGCCCTTGCTTCGTATGTTGCTATAATTGTTAAAGTAGATTCCGCGATTATATTTTGGACAAGGAATTGATGGTACCGAATTTTTGAATTTGAAATAATTTAGTTAAAGTACAGCACAAAATGAACGTTAAAGCAAATAAACCGCGGGTTGCATATTAAAGTCGGGCACCATACAAGCAACAGCACGTTATAAGACTTACGGAAAGCATCTAGCTGGATCCTGCGCTTCGTACTGTAGAAGCTGGAAATGATAACTTTTACGTATTTAATAAGTGAACATTCGAGATACTTTCCGTAGGAGATCAATTTTCAGACTGTTCACTTCGCTTTTCATCGTTGTGTGACCGTGGGTGGTACGTGAAATTACTGGTAATGATATATATAAAATGGTCGGGCTTCGTGAAATCACAACAGAAATGACTGGAGGTTCTAAAATCAAGCAAAGTATTGTATAAGGATGAGTGATTGTGATCGAAATTTTGGACAATGCGAAGCGATTGTAATGGCGTCTGAACATTAAACTATTACGGACGTCGGGGAGCTGAAAACATTGTTGTTGTTATGGTCTTCAGTCCGGAGACTGGTTTGATGCAGCTCTCCACCCTACTCTATCCTGAGCAAGCCTTTTCATCTCCTCATAAGAACGGCAACCCACATCCACTTGAATCTGCTTACTATACGCGTCTCTTGGCCTCCCTCTGCGATTTTTACACCACACGCTTCCCTCCAATGCTAAATTTACGATTCTAAGAAATTAAATATTTGACGTGGAGGAGTTTCATTTAAATGAAAACCAAGGAGAGGGAATGCTTTTAAATTTACGTAATATATTTTCAGCAACAGCTTGCATTATTCTTACTTACATGAGTGGATACAGGTAAGAAAGACGTCTTGACACATCGGATACAGACAAGAGACTGAGTAAAACTACTATCACGGTTCCGTCTTCTCGCTTGTTCGGAAGTAAAAACTGACGAACGAAATTAAATTAGTTGCATTGCGAGCCAGAGGGAAACGGAAGCGATAAGCATCGCTGAACAAAGATAAACAAAAAAATAAAAAAAATTAGTGTATCGTTGGATGTGTGTGCTGACATTCCGTAAATGAAATTACAAGTACTGTACATTACTTTTTCTCAAGCTTTAATAACTTATGTGGAAACATGAACATTTCCATCCCTCTTGTTTTTTTTTATCCCTAAGACAGCTCAGTAGATTATCTGAATGAAGTTAATTACGTGGCACAGTGTGTACAATGAAGCGTCATGTGTACAATGCGACAACCATAATTCGCTGAGCCAGTGGGCCTGATTAATACTGACAAGGCTATTAATTCGGCAGCGCTGGCGACAGCGGACAAGCTGTCGTTTTCACGTCAACTAAGCGACGGCTGAAGCTGCGACAGCAATAAGCCTAATGAACTCTGAGCACGAGGACATAGTGCACGGCGCTGCCGTCAGGGTGCTCTGCCGGTACTGCCGGCACTGCCATCTGCCGGCCGTTAGCGACCTTCACAAAAGGGCTAGTGCGCCGTCGTAAACGATTCATTTTGTCGCTGTCCGACGAAGAAATGACGTAATAATGGATATTAACTCGGAGTCGTTTATGACGCTGGGGCTGTGTTACAGGTCTAAGTGGGAGTCCATTACAGAACAGACCGATGAGTCCATATCGACACATGGAAAGTTAATTTCAGGGTGCACGCAAAGGATTGTTTTAGAAAAAAATCGCGCTGACGTGTTTACAATAAGAAAATCATCAAATATGCAACGCAAGATGGCGTATGCCAGAGAGAGTTCTGAGCGACGAATGTCACGTGACATCTGCGAACGGCTGGTTTTCGTTAATTCAATGGAGTGTGTCAAAACTCCGTTATTTTTGTAAATATCTCTCAAACAATACGAGATATGAAAAAACATAAGGGAAAAAAGTTCTAGAGAATTTTCCCCTCTACAAATTCGGTTACTCAATTTTCGCGTCACATGAACGGTTTATTTGGAATTAAAGTAACATTACAAACTTTTTTTCTTATTACTAACGTATTTCTTTTCCGAAATATTTGAAAAAGCGAGGTTCTGGTCTCTGGTAGCCAACAATTATGTCTGTAAAATTTGGTGCCGTTCCGTTGAACGGTTCGACCTAAAAAGTGAGAACACGTTACAGACAGACATCGTCAAATCGCCGTTATTTTTGCAAATATCTCTGCAACGATGCAAGATGTGAAAGAATCACAAGAGAGCAAAGTTTTAGAGATGTTCAATTGTTTGTATAGTCTATGGGACTTAACTACGGGGTCATCAGTCCCTAAACTTACAAACTACTTATGAACTACTTACGAACTAGGACGGCACAAATATCCATGCCCGAGGGGGGATTCGAACACCCGACCGTAGTGGCCGTGCAGACCGTGACTGGAGCGCCTTAGTCCCCTCGGCCACCGCGGCCGGCAAAGTTTTAGAGAATTTCCCCTCTACCAATTAGGTTATTCAATTTTCGGGTCAGATGAACGGTTCGTTTTAATTATAATTTTATTACCAACGGCATTTTTGTATGACTACAGTATTTTTGTCAGAAAATTTTGAAAAAGGGAGGTTCTGGTCTCTGGCGGTCTTCAATTATGTCTGTAAAACTTGGTGCTGATCGGTTGAACCGTTTGTCTTAAAAAGTGGGAACACATTACGGACAGACAGACATCCCAAAATCGGCGTTATTTTTGCAAATATCTCTGAAACGATACGAGATATGAAAAAAAGAAAAAACTCAAGAGAGCAATATTGTAGAGACTTTTCTCCTCTACAAATTCGGTTATTCAATTTCGTGTCAGATGAATGAATAAGCCGTTATTTTCATTAAAATTTCGAGCTGTCAAAAGACGATCGCAAAGGCCCACTTTTAGTGTTCCTACCGTAACCTAAAGTGGGCCAAAAAAGCTGAAAACTCCTATTGTCGGAGTACAAAATGAAAAACTTGTTCGTGTTTAAAGTTCTGACAGAAAGTGGGGAAGCAGCTGCCTCATTGCATTTTCGTCACCAAAAATTTTGGCATTCAACAATATTCGGGTTCCGTTAACATAGAACACGTTTACATCGTTTCACCCAGCGTCTGTCTGTAGTGTAGTGTACAGAACAGCATCTCCCCCTCTCTGCCACTATTTCTTGCATTGACACTTTCTGTAATCTGTCCCACTGTGTTCCCCTTTATTTGATACACGGTCTCCTACTCTGTCACTTTCCCTATCTGTCTGCCCATTCGTTTTCTCTCACATTGCCACTAGTTTTCTTTCTAACAGATTGTTGTCTGTCTCATCACTCACCTTAATCTACTTTCTTCACGTATGACAGTGCATGACAGAAACTTTTAACATGCGTATATGGGGTATTGGGGAAAGTGTGTAATGTCAAAATTATGACTGTTCAGTACATAATAGCTACAGTACAAGTATGCCAGTTATTCTGAGAGGTATAGAAATGAGCATTACGTCAAGGGCAATCCTAAATATTTTATTTTCAATACTCTCTCTCTGTGGCCACTGCTACCAGTTCCCACCCCTGTTCATTCTTCTCCACCTAATCCTCGTAAGTTCCTCCCTATCACTATCCACTTAAGACTTTAGGGCTCAAATCTTCTCTTCCTGTTCAACAATTTTTCTGTGCATTGACAGGAATTCTTCTAGATAAGTATCGTGGTGTGAGTGGGACAGTGCACTAATTGTTTAAATCATACTTAACTGGAAGAGTGTAGAAAGTTGAAATAAGCAGTTCACATGATATAGATGAAACAATTAATTCCTACAACTCGGGAGTTGTCAAAAATGTAGTCTTGGGTCCTTTGCTGTTCTTAATATATATTAATGACTTGCCATTCTATATTCGTGAAGATGCTAAGCTAGTTCTTTTTGCTGGAAATACAAGTATAGTTATCACGTGAGGCAAACGGGAATTAACCTATGAAATTGTAAATGATGTCTTTCATAAAATTATTAAGTGGTTCCCTACAATTGGACTCTCATTAAACTCTGATAAAACCCAATACATACAGTTTCATAGAGTAAATGGCATGACACCATTAATAAATTTAGACTTTGAACAGAAATTTGTAGCTAAGGTAGAATATTAAAACTTTTTAAGTTGTTGCATTGACGAGGGATTGAAATGGAAGAAACATATTGAAGATATCCTGAAACGTTTGAGTTCAGCTACTTATGCTATCACGGACACTGCAAAATTAGGTGGTATACATATCAGTAAATTAGCTTATTTCGCCTATTTTCATTCACTGCTTTCATATGGAATAATATTCTGGTGCAATTCAACATTGAGTAAAAATGAATTCATTGCACAAAAGCGTGTAATCTGAATAATTCCTGGAGACCACCCAAGATCATCCTGCAGACACTTATTTGACGATCTAGGGATCTTCACTGTAGCTTCGAATATATACATGTACTCATGAAATTTGTTATTAACAATCCGACCGAATTAAAACTAATAGCAGTGCCCAAGCTACAACACTAGGAGAGTGAGTGATATTGACTAAATCTAACTTTTTCACAGAACGGGGTGAATTCTGCGGCCACAAAAGTCTTCGTCACTTACCAAGTAGCATCAAAAGTTTGACAGATAGCCAACTGGTATTTAGAAAGAAATTAAAGGAATTTCTGAATGGCACCTCCTTCTACACTTCAGATGAATTTTTAGATAAAAGTTAAAATTAAAAGAATTATAAAAATAATTTCAAAAGTAAAAATAAATCTTAAAATATTGATTGCTAAGTATAGACAATATTTACGAAACTCAAACGTTCCACATCATTACGAAATGTCGTATATATGATCTGTGGAATAAGTATTAATCTAATCTGGGTGGGTGATGTGGGTTCCTAAAGAATCCCGTTTTCGAACATAATACCATGATAAATACGCTATTCGCAGATGATGTTATAAGATGGGTTACGTGACAAAGACTGTACCAAAATTTGGGAAAAACCTGCAGAAAACTGATGCCTGATGCACCGAGAAGACAGTCGTCCCTGAACGTGAATTAATGTAACGTAATGTGTGCAAACAAGCTTATAGATGCATTACCTTAGATTTTTCTTGTGTTGATTAATCACTGGAAACCGTACGTGATGATTTTATGTTTGTAGGACAGAGTATCGTTGACATTAGAATATCTGGTCATCAAATTTACTTGTTTTTCACAATAAAAAACATCTCAATAGTGAGCTATAATTCTGTTATTTCAGGTAATTTAATATCAGGAGATTTAATAAACTATTAGATATAAATCCTCAGTGTCACGAACCAGAGACCTACGTCCTGGACCTTTCTCTGGGGTCACAATTTTGGAAGACTGCTGGTTGGTGGATTTTTCCTTTAGAGACGACGCATTTCACTCAGGGTGGTGGAAACAACTAGGCACCTCCCATGTTCCGCACTTGCGTTACAACCGAATCAGCTACACGTCATCTACGGTAACAAGCTGGAAACAGTGGAATGAAGAAAGAACGAGGTAGTGACATTCATTTAGTATTTTTTTCTTCCACCCTGCCGTAAGCGTAAAAGAGTGTCACAGAGATACTCAGCCAATCGAGAAAGAAAACGAAAGAATGAAGCTTAGGGTTTAATGTCCCGTCGACAGCGTGGTCACTAGAGATGGAGCTCACGCTCGGATGTTTGGTAACCATGGGGGAGGAAATCGGCCTTGTCCTTTCAAAGAAACCATCCCGACATTTTCCTGGAGTGATTTAGGACATCACAGAAAACCTAAATCTGGATCGCCGGAGGTGGATTTGAACCACCGCCGTGCTGAATGCAAATGCAGTGTGCAAACCACTGCGCCACTTCGTTCGCAATACGAGAGCGTTGTAACCGAGACGTTGTACTTCATGGAGTCCACACTACTTTAGCAGTGCTCCCGCTACATTCGGTTCAGGAAGACTAGCAGAAAATGTAGCAACGACAAAACAGATTCATATCTCTTGTTGGCCCAACTAGCGAGGTTACTCACTCACTGTCTCAGCAGGCTTGTATGCGACACGAAAATCTCACAAATTTTCGCCACTCATCTCTGTTTTGGGCGAGTTCTTGCCAGTTGCCCTCATTCAAATGTCGACATACCTTGAAGATTAGTTCATCCAGAAGCTTCTTGGTCTTCCTACTTGGCCTTTTCCCTATTATCTCTTCTTTAGAGGTGCGTAATACAATTCTATCATCTTCCATCCTTAGACGATGACCAGTCCATTGAAGCCTTCTGGAGTGTGTAACGTTTCTGCTATGTTGTGCGCTCCCTACAGTTTCATTGCCAACATTACGGACAAAAACCTGAGAAACCTTAAATGAAACTTCTCTACCGGACATGTAAAATATCACATTTTCGCGTTCAGTTTAACATACTATTAACACTATTAGTAGAACACATTTAAGAAATAGTATGTTGATTTAAACATAACTTTGGCTGTTCTTCTACGTAATTTTCAATTTCTAATACTTTCGTAAATAATAGCTGCAAACACTAAAAATGCATTACACTTAGTTACAGAATATGCTGAGCCTATATAGATACTAATTTGTATATTAAAAAAAATATTACATGTTATAACTATTGCACAACATGATTATATATGTATCTTTTGTTTAAATAAATTACGGAAGACCATGTTTCATATACCACTACATCCTAAATTAAATACTTAGCATTTTTCACATACTAAAATTAATAATCATTTTGGTACTAAGGAACTAGCTTCAAAATAGACGCAACTACGACGACTTTATACAAATCCGCATTTATAAGAAATTAGACCGCAAATTGAAATACATTAAAATTACGTGCCTCAATAATAGTACACCTTCATAATATTGCCAAAACAGATACGTGTACACTTCAAAAACACAAATAACGTAAATAAATTCAGTTATTTTAAAAATGAGTCAAAACAAGACTTTTATTTTGCGTACCACATTGAATACAAATTTCATGAAACAAGTACACAAATTAAACTTAATAGTAGTAATGTAAATGTAATATTTCAAGTTAAACATTTTGGCGTATTTCAAATACTCCTGTATTAGTTATTTAATAACCGCACAACATTGTTATTCATATTATTATGTAGTTCCATTGTAGAGAAGCCATGTTTTCGCACTCTGTTCGTAGTCACAAACCTGTAAGCAGCTCTGTTATCTTGCTGATGCATTTTTTTAATTTTATTTTTGGTCGTTGTGCATCTATATGTCTGGTTTAATATTCATTTAAAGGGAAATAAAATAGTTTCCATATCAACTAGCATCATGTTTATGATTTACGAAACTATCCTGAAACATCAATCTTTTAGTGAATGCCGAAAACAGCTCACAACGCAGTGGACTTCAGCCAGCATAAAAGTTCTTTTTTTATATTAGGAAATCATTGTTCGATGGGGGGATCTATAATTGTTTAATAATGAATTTGCAGCCAAAATCGCATTTTTCATTTATTATGTTACCGGTTTCGGCGTGCCCGACGCCATCTTCAGACCTATTATACAAAGTTTAACAAGTGATCTGTATACATGATTACCAAGACACTACATATATACAATTACATGGTTACATACCCTTCGTAAATTACGTAACTACACAACATATTTATATACTAAACCGAACATAAAATTTCTAGTCACAAATAATATATATATATATCCATCTTCTAATGGTTCTGAAGCGAGGTACTTCAAAGTCTAAGTTCAATATTAATTGAAGTCCAGTATAACACTAACTGTTAGGCGGGAAAACTATATACAAAGATGCTACATGCGCATTTATACAATGGTCTCTGCCCTTTGTGGTCGTCTTTTTTATTTATTTATTTTTTTGCTTTATATATAATGCATATATATACATTGACATGTAAAAGTTACATGTAGTACATTTTATCACAATACATCCAATGTCATATATATACAATTTGTATAAATTACTATATTAAGAACCACAGAATGTAAGGCGCTATGTCAGTTAACTATTGTGATGTACAGAAAAGTTACAATTTTTATACATATATATTAATGTTCATATACATACAAGTCACAGATGGCTGAAAGAAAGCATATTACACTTACTAAACTATCCTATACAGAAATTGTACTTGTCAACAGATATATCCCTTTTTTTAAGTTCGTGTTATGAATGCATGTGGTACAGTCTGCAAGGACTGGTGCGTACAGGCATATTAGTATGATAGAGGGTTGAATACAGGTAGCCAATGCTTAAGAATGTATCCATGCTAATATTACAAAATTTCCAGCAGTGAGAGGGTCAAGTAAATTACGACAGGTATGTAACCATGTAATTGTATATAGGTAGTGTCTGGGCAATCTTGTATACAGATCACTTGTTATACTTTGTATAATAGATCTGAAGATGGCGTCGAGCACGCTGAAACGGGTAACATAATAAATGAAAAATGCGATCTCGGCTGCAAAATCATTATTATTTTTTTATCATCTTCACGTACAGTGGAACGACTGTGTTATAGAGGATGTGAACTAATAAAACTTTCCGTGATTTAGGAAAAAATTAGCGATCAGTTTGAGTCATTCCCAAAAGGGGTGACGATTTAGGGGAAAATCTAAGTAGCTCTCTTAGGTTGTTTGCAGTTGACGCCGTCATTTACCGTCTAGTAAAATCATCTGAAGATCAAAACCAACTGCAGAACGATCTGAATAAGATATCAGTATGGTGTAAAAATTGGCAATTGGCTGTAAATAATGCGAAGTGTGAAGTCGTCCACATGAGTACGAAAAGAAATCCGTTAAACTTTGTATACAACATAAATCAATCGAATGTGAAGGGCGTAATCTCCACAAAATACCTAGGAATTACTATTACTTCAGACCTAAACTGGAAAGAACACGTAGATAATGTCTTAGGAAAGGCGAACCAGAGGCTGCGTTTTATTGGCAGAACACTTAAAAGATGCAACAGAACTACTAAAGAGACTGCATGCACTACGCTTGTCCGTCCTCATTTGGAGTATTGCTGCCCTGTGTGGGATCCTTATCAGGTGGGTTTGACGGAGGGCATTGACAGAGTCCAAAGAAGAGCAGCTCGTTTCGTATTGTCACGATACAGGGGAGACAGCGTTACGGAAATGATACAGGATCTGGGATGGGAATCACTACAAAAACGGCGCTTATCGCTGCGGTGTGGGCTACTTGCGAAACTCCAATCACCAACATTCTCCTCCGAATGCGAAAATATATTGTTGACTCCCACTTACATAGGTAGAAATGATCATCACACTAAAATACGAGAAATGAGAGCTCTAACAGAGATTCAGGTGTTCTTTCTTCCCGCGAGCTATTCGAGAATGGAATGGGAGATAAATAGTATAATTGTGGTTCGATGAACCCTCTGCCAGGCACTTAAATGTGATTTGCAGAGTATCCCATGTAGATGTAGATTATTGGTGCTTGTTGTGATATATCTTTTTCCAACTTTGAGTTAAAGAATCAAAGTAAGAAGTTAGGTTTCTTTTTTTCCTTATAATTTCAGAGCTCCTAAGAATGACATCTAAAGCACAGGAGAAGCACTTTGTAAACGGCGGCCTGTGGAGACGCCTCTTCCTGGATATTAGCCCTGCCGCTCGGCGGCAATGTATGGAGGCCATTCAGAGATAAGGGCGCCGCGTCTTGGGGAGCTGGGGAGAACGAAAAGCCGTGGCCGCGGAAGGCGTCTGGCCGACACACGCGCCTATCTCTGGAGGAAGCCGGCAGGCCGGGGTTCACGTCTACCTGCATCTGAGGCGCCCAGGGCACAAGCGGTGGATCTCCAGAGAAACAGGTTCTGTGGTATCGGGGGATTAAGATGTAGGGGAATACAAAAAAGTATCATAAACGTCAGGTACGTAAATGTACGTTATTTTGAAACAGAATACAGAAAAGCGGTCTGCCCCAAGGCAGCGTCCTAGCACCAACCTTGTTTAACATCTAGAGCAACGACGAGCCACAACCTCCTATCACGAAAAGCTTCAGCTACGCTGATGATTTGGCACTAGTATCTCAAGCCACACACATGCTGAGACATAAAGGAATTGTCAACTTAGCATTAGAAGGAAGCGTGTGGGGTGAAAATCGTAGAGGGAGACTGAGGGTTGAATATAGTAAGCAGATTCAAAAGGATGTAGGTAGCCGAACCTATTCCCATATGAAGAGAATTGCACAGGACAGGGTAGCGTGGAGAGCTGCACCAAACCAGTCTGCGGTCTGAAGACCACAACAACAACAACAACAACAACAACATCTCAAGCCAAAGATTTCGAAACTGTAGTGACGCATCTAATATATGGTCTTAAAACCACTTGAAGCCCTATCAGGCTAAAACTAAAGTATGCGCTTTTCACCTACAAAACAGACGCAAAAAAAAAAAGAAAAAAAATCGCACTGAAGTGTTTTACGGCCCACTTTAGATTTGTAGTTTTATAAGTTTTTGCAAACATTTTGGAATAAAATAATAAAAAAATAATTAATAAGAGTGTCTGAAACTCCTTTTATGGAAAAAAAATTAGGTACTGCCAGGTTCCGAACCATTGACCTTCATCGTCACAATCCAACGCATCGCCCACTACGCTACGTTAACACTTAGGAGTCTCGTTCTATATTGTTGCATTATTAATGGCCGTTGTTAAATGATGCTACTATAGCATTTGTATACACTAGATTATCATTATCGTACGAAGAACGGCGTGTTTTTGTGAATTCTTCAGTGCTTCATTGCTTTGAAATGACAACGTGTAAGTTGTTGTTGTTGTTGTTATGGTCTTCAGTCCGGAGACTGGTTTGATGCAGCTCTCCACCCTACTCTATCCTGAGCAAGCCTTTTCATCTCCTCGTAAGAACAGCAACCCACATCCACTTGAATCTGCTTACTATACGCGTCTCTTGGTCTCCCTCTGCGATTTTTACCCCACACACTTCCCTCCAATGCTAAATTTACGATTCCCCGATGTCTAAGAATGTGTCCTACCAAGCGATCCCTTCTTTTAGTCAGGGTATGCCAAAAATTCCTTCGCTCACCAATTCTGTTCAGTACCTCTTCATTAGTTATGTGATCTACCCACCTAATCTTCAGCATTCTTCTGTAGCACCACATTTCAAAAGCCTCTATTCTCTTCCTGTCAGCACTGCTTATCGTCCATGTTTCACTCCCATACAAGGCAACACTCCACACAAATGCCTTCAGAAAAGACTTCCTTACCCTTAAATTAATATTCGATGTTAGCAAATTTCTCTTTTTCAAAAATGCTTTTCTTCCCATTGCCATTCTGCATTTTATATCCTCTGTACTGCGACCATCGCATGTTATTTTACTACCCAAGTAACAAAACTCATCTACCACCTTCATTGTTTCGTTACCTAATCTAATTCCTTCAGCATCGCCTGATTTTCCAAGACCGCATTCCATTATTTTTGTTTTGCTCTTGTTAATGTTCATTTTATATGCTCTCTTCAACACGCTTTCCATTCCATTCAACTGCTCTTCCAGATCCTTCGCTGTCTCTGACAGAATTACAATGTCATCAGCAAAACGCAATGTCTTTATTTCTTCCCCCTGAACTTTAATCCCTATTCCAAATTTTTCCTTGCTTTCCTTCACCGCCTGCTCGATGTACAAATTGAATAACATTGGAGAAAGGCTACAACCCTGTCTTACTCCCTTCCCAACTGATGCTTCCCTTTCATGCCCTTCAAGTCTAATAACTGCGGTCTGGCTTTTGTACAAGTTGTAAATAACTCTCCTTTCCCTGTATTTTACCCCTGCTGACTTCAGAATTTGAAAGAGTGTATTCCAGTTAACATTGTCAAAAGCTTTCTCCAAATCTACAAAAGCTAAAAATGTTGTAGTGGGGATTAGTGAAGTTCGGTGGCAGGATGAACAGGATTTCTGGTCAGGTGAGTACAGGATTATAAATACAAAATCAGTTGGGGCTATCACAGGAGTAGGACTGATAATGAATAAGAAAATAGGAATGCGGGTAAACTACTATGACCAGCACAGTGATCGCATTATCATTGTAAAGATAGATACGAAGCCAACACCGACAACAGTAGTACAGGTTTATATGCCAACTAGCTCTGCCGATGATGAGGAGATCGAAGAAATATATGAGGAGCTAAAGGAAATTATTCAGACAGTTAAGGGAGAGGAAAACTTAATTGTGATGGGAGACTGGAATTCGGTAGTTGGAAAAGGAAGAGAAGGAAAAATAATAGGTGAATATGGACTGGGCAGGAGGAATGAAAGAGGAAGTCGCCTGGTAGAATTTTGCACTGAACATGATTTAATCGTAACAAACACGTGGTTTAAGAATCACAAAAGAAGGTTGTATACATGGAAGAGACCAGGAGACACCGGAAGATATCAGATAGATTTTATAATGGTAAGACATAGGTACCGGAACCAGGTTACAAACTGCAGGACATACCCAGGGGCAGATATAGACTCTGACCATAACTTGTTATTCATGAACTGTAGGCTGAAACTGAAAAAACTGCAGAAAGGTAGGAAAATAAGGAGATGGGACTTAGATAGATTGAAGGAAACTGATGTTCTGGAGAATTTCCGGTGGAGATTTAGGCAACAATTGGCAGAAACAGGGGGAAATAAAACAGTAGAAGAGGAATGGGTAGCATTGAGAGATGAAATAGTGAAGGCAGCGGAGGACAAAATAGGTAGAAAGGCAAGACCTACAAAAAATCCTTGGATATCACAGGAAATACTAAATTTAATTGATGAAAGGAGAAAATATAAAAATGCCGTAAATGAAACAGGCAAAATGGAGTACAGACGGCTAAAAAATGAGATTGACAGGAAGTGCAAAATGGCTAAGCAGGAGTGGCTAGAAGCCAAATGTAAATCTGTAGAAGAATGTATAGCAAGGGGAAAAGTAGATAATGCCTACAGGAAAATAAAAGAGACATTTGGGGACAAGAAAAGCAACTCTGCGAATATCAAGAACTCAGATGGGAAACCAGTTCTCAGCATAGAAGCGAAAGCTGAAAGGTGGAAAGAGTACATAGAGCAGCTCTACAAAGGAAATGAACTTAGAGACGATGTTGTAGGAAGGGAAGAGGAAGTCGATCAAGATGAAATAGGAGATACTATACTGAGAGATGAATTTGACAGAGCCTTGAAAGACCTAGGTCGGAACAAGGCCCCAGGAGTAGATGAAATACCCTCAGAGCTACTAAAGTCTCTGGGAGAGCCAGCCATGACAAGACTATTTGAACTGGTGTGTAGGATGTATGAGACAGGCGAAATGCCCTCAGACTTTAAGAAAAATGTAATAATCCCCATTCCAAAGAAATCAGGCGCAGACAGGTGTGAAAATTACAGAACCATCAGTTTGATAAGTCATGGTTGCAAAATTTTAACACGAATTATCTACAGGAGAATGGAAAAGCTGGTAGAAGCTGACCTCGGGGAAGATCAGTTTGGATTCAGGAGGAACGTAGGAACCCGGGAGGCAATACTCACTTTACGTCTAATCTTAGAAGACAGATTAAGGAAAGGCAAACGTGTAAGTTACAATAAGAAAATCATCAAATACGCAACGCAAGATGGCGTATGCCAGAGAGAGTTCTGGGCGACGATTGCCACATGACATCTGCGAACGGCTAGTTTTCGTTAATTCAAAGGAGGGCGTCAAAACACCGTTATTTTTGCAGATATCTCTCAAACGATACGAGATATGAAAAAAACATAAGGGAACAAAGCTGTAGAGAATTATCTCGTCTATAAATTCGTTTATTCAATTTTCGTGTCAGATGAACGGTTCGTTTGCAAATACAATTATATTACAAACGGCTTTTTTTGTATTACTATCGTATTTTTTGTCCAAAAAATTTGAAAAATGGAGGTTCTGGTCTATGGCGGCCTACAATGATGTCTGTAAAATTTGGTGCTAATCGGTTGAACGGTTCGTCTTAAAAATAGGGAACACTTTATGGACAAACAGACAGACAGACATCCCAAAATCGCCGTTATTTTTGCAAATATCTCTGAAACTATACGAGATATGAAGAAAAAAAAACATAAGAGAGAATTTTCTCCTCTACAAAGTCGGTTATTCAATTTTTGTGTCAGATGAATGGTTAAGCCGTTATTTTCATTTAAATTTCGAGCTGTCAAAAGACGATCGCAAAGGCCCACTTTTAGTGTTACTACCGTAACCTAAAGTGGGCCAATTAAAACTAATATGGAATGGCTCAGAGTTGGAGCACTGCCCACAATACCTGGGGGTCACACTGGATCGTGCGTTGACATTTAGGAAGCACTGCCTAAACGTAAAACAAAAAGTATCTGCACGCAATAACGTCATCAGTGGATGGAGTGCCGAACCGACAGTACTCAGAACAACGGCAATTGCACTATGTTACTCTGCTCCTGAATACGCCTGCCCTGTTTGGTATACATCTGTCCATGCCAGGCACGTAGATGTTGCCCTCAACGAGACCTGTAGAATAACAACAGGATGCCTGAGGGCAACGCCTACTCACAAACTATACAACCTCGCGGGGATAGCCTCGCCAGATATAAGACGGGAAGTTGACGCAAATATAGAGAGACGCAAAGTAGAACAAAACGCTGCTCACCCGCTACATGGGCAGCAAACTCCCCCAAGCAGGCTGAAATCCAGGAAGAGTTTTACGAAAACTACTGTCAACTGTAGTACATCACCTTCAACGGCACGACAACCATAAATGCTGATATCACAACATGGATTCCACCTCTGGAGACGCTGCCCCCAGGCGAAAATATGTCGTGGAAAATGTGGAAGTCCCTCAACAGACTAAGAAGTGGGGTGGGTAGAACAAACCTGTACAGCTGTCCTCATTTCCCAGTATCTGCACGTTGGAGGACCTATTGCAAGCCAAGGAGAATGCCGTCGAGCTTGCTAATTTTTGGTCTGATTACATTTAGTGGTTTTGCAATTTGTTTATATATAATCTATTTTGTTTTGTATCATAGTTGTACTCTTGTCTTTGACCTTTGTATCAACGCTTTTGACACGAATAAATAAAAAAAAAAATTGAAACAGACACTGCACCTAATCTTTTCTGTGCAAAATTCAGTACATAGAATAAATATTTGCGTCTATAAAATTTTTTCAAACGGACAATAAGGACTCGCTTCGGTTGACCCCTGAAAATAATTGGAAACGTTTCTATTTCTTGTATCTCTACAACAGTTCTTTTACTTACTATATTAATTTACACTTAGGAAAATTTGTCATTGTTTTCATAATTAGCGTTATTTTGCTTTATTTTAAAGCAATTTGTGCTTGACGTGTGTTGGTTACACACGGGATGAATTTGAAGAAACTGTAGTGAATGAGAAGAATAGAAGGAAGAAATTCCAGCAAAAAATGATTCTTTGCGTCTTTAACTGCACCGTCATCTGATTGAATTACCTGGTAATCACTACAATTTTCTCATACTGGATATAAAAAATTGAAAGATTATTGTGGTTTAATGAACTGTCGATTGTGGATGCTCACTGACATTGTCACTTAACGTTATTCGGCCTGCCTGTGGTAGCAGAGCTGTACTAATCTGTTCTTTTTTTTCCTCTCTTACAGGTGAGTACGTGTCGGCTTCATCAGGTTTAACCGTTATCCAGATGGAAGTCAGCTAACATTTCTCGCAGAGTCTATTATCTTGTAAGTAAAAATGCAACCATCTGTGCACGTGGTATTGACTCCATAGCGATGTAAGTAAACAAAAACAAACAAACTCACACAAAAACAAAACAAAAAATGGTAATACATTCGACTCCTCGATGTAAATGCAAACAAACTCACACAAAAACAAAAAGAAAACAAGCAATAGTAGTATATGCGACTACTCTTATTGCTGAACAGTTTCTGTGGTATGAAATTTAAAAGTTTCCTGGCGTGCTAAATGCTCTATTTGGGAATACTGTTGCACGTGAGCTCAGGTCGACTGCGACGTTCGTCAGTTTTCACCTGAGGATGACCAGAACACACTGTGCTGAAATAGGCAGCAAGTTACGGACATCGGGCAGCAGGGTTTCATTTCGGCCGGAACGTGTTTCGTCACTTCCCAGACTTTGTTTTTCGGTACGGGAGATATGAACTAGTACACGCATTTTAAATCACAACGAAACTATAATTTGCCGCTGCGTCAGCCAAGTCAACCTGACAGTGGGTCGCCAACGTGATGCTGTGGTAAGGGGCGTGGGGCGAAGCTGTGTGAGCGGTTTTCAGGCCGCCGCGACCGACTTAGATGCTGCCGCTGTTGTTACTGCTATGTTGAAATTACGTGTCGGTTGTCGATATGCGACGACACACTGCTTGACCGGTCAGCGGCGTCACCGAGTGGACTCCTGTGAAGGCCGCCAAAAATGACAAACAACAGTACTGTTATATAGTCCCAACTAACTTAAACCCGCGGCTCCGCTCGCGTGTTGGTTGATTATGATAGATAAGCTATCTTTCAGTAGTGTGCTATGAGACTGGTTTTGAAGGATGAAATGAAATACAATACCTTCTTTAGAAACAAACATTTTAATCAACATTCAAATAAAAAAAAAGTGAAGTATATAATGATTTTCAATAAATAATACAGGCATTATTCCTTATAGCCTGTGTTGCAATATCTCAACACTTGTGGGGAGAGTAACGTCCAAATTCATTTTATTTTCATTTTAGGGCATTCTGGTAAACTACGTTATTTGTGGTATTGTTTGGAGCAAGCGAAGTATAACTGACCACGTGAAAAACATGAGGCCTCTAAATGGATTCCTGCGACGTTTAATGATTATCCTTGAGCTCTGTTAATTATCATGGCAAAAGCTAGACGAACTGGAAACTGAAGTCTTTTGAACTGAAACGGCATACCTGAAGGGATTAAAGGAATGCGAGGTATAAAAACATCTTTTCTAGCTGATGTTCCTGACAAAAACGTTTCGCTGTATGTAACCTCCTTGCTATAGAGTCGCAGACGTCATCGCTGGCCTTCAATACGAATTTTTCAATAATTTGACGACTTTCGAGCACCATATTTTCCATCCCTTATAGCTATCGACATGGAACTGCTATGGTGTACAACGGGAGATTTCGGACAACAATTACACACAGACCATTCGTTTGCGATCTGTAGTTTTCGCTGCAGAGCGAAATATTAACACGCTCACACATTGGGAATTTTATATACACCGATAACTTTCCATGTCAATATACTCCATCCTTTTATCATTATTAACCCTCAAGCAACAATGCAACCAATAAAACCATTTTCAAAGAGTAAATATAATTTTCAAAGTGTAATTATTGTTCCGCACTTCACGTTAGATTCTTCAAATTACTAAATATCAATCAGAGCGCTATAAAACCGTGCCTAAAACCTTCCTTAGGTAGAAATTAGTAACTGTACAAATATTTAAGTCTCTTCGTCTTGTCGTCCGTACGTGATAAGCGTACACCGAACAGACATTCACATTAATATATATATATATATATATATATATATATATATATATATATATATATATATATATATATATATATATATATATAGCTATCCGATCGCAATAAAACCGTGCCTAAAGCCTTCCCCGGGTAGACATTAGTAACTGTACAAATTTTTAGCTCTTTATTTATTTCTTGTGGTTCGGTTGTGATAAACGTACACGGAACAGACATTCACATTTTATAGGTATAGAGATTTACGCCTAAAGTCTCATGTTAAACAATTTACACATGTTGCTGGGTGCGATCACCTTTAATGTGGAACCTTTTTTAAACTGTTTTGCTAAGATCGCTTATTTATTTACCACATGACCGGTTTCAACTGATCTCCAGTCATCATCAGATCTAACTACCCATAAGCGTTAAAAACCACAGTTCATACATTTTATTTTTGATATATGCATACCTGTGGAACTGTGGTGTATCTAATCATACCAAATGTGTGGCTCTGTATATCCGCCTTTCCGTGGGGTTATCAAAAACACAAAATTGCATAGTAAATGAAGTCTTCAATAGGCTGTATGGGTCGCTATATTGATTAGTCATAAAGTGGATAAAATTTGACTTTATTTGACGCGTTTCGGCCTGGGCCATCATCACAATCTGTGAAAGGGAAATAGTAATTGTACAATATAAGCACATAACTATTATAGAAACACTTTACAAATATGTTATGAAAAAATTTAGCGCACGTACAAATGCCATATATTATGTGCCCTGGTAGGCCACGTGTGGTTCATAGAGGATTGTCACAGATCAGATGGTGAGAGATATACAATTATTACACTTAAATGGTTATAGCTTACAATGATGGATAATTGTCAAATAAAATTACAGTGATTAATCATAGAGAAATTAGAAGAGATGAAATCTGACCACACGTGGCCTACCAGGACAAATTATATGGCATTTGTCGTTTTACTGTATTATTTGACTCGATATATAGAACATCTGTTAGCCGGTAATACCTAGACAACGTCATCAAACTTGGCGCCCTATAGTAGCATTTAGCGTCAAATACATATTGTTTGTTAGAACATCGTTATGAAGTTCATTATTACAGCCTTGATTCTTTATGAGTATGCTTGTACATTTTCTTGTAATTACTGTTAATTTGTTTATAGTCTCCAGTTTTGCCACTTTTTACATCATTCCTTAGACCCACTCGTGATTTGTAGCATGACATATCATGCGGCATTTGTTCATTTTTGTTACCCCATAAGACATGGTTAAACAAAACTTTGTAAAAATTATTTGTAAAAAGTAACATTTTTGTTTTTGTATTGCTATATTGTAATTTTACCTAGCGTTTTTCACTGGTCACGGCGCCACTAGGCTTTATGTTCAAGAACGGCACGCCATATAGTGAACAAAATCCATAAACCTGTATTACCGTACCGTATCCTCAGTCTGCTCGATAATGTTGCAAGAACAATATGGATCTGACATACTTGCAATCCATGTACGCAGGGTACGCGCGCTAAATTTTTTCATAACATATTTGTAAAGTGTTTCTATGATAGTTCTGTGCTTATATTGTACAATTACTATTTCCCTTTCACAGATTATGATGATGGCCCAGGCCGAAACGCGTAAAATAAAGTCAAATTGTATCCATTTTATGACTTTAATCAATACAGCGACCTATACAGCTTATTGCAGACCTCATTTGCTATTAATCATGGTCGCCTGCCTTCTCCGTGACTTTATGTCACAACTATGTGCAAAATTGCATAGTCTCAAAATTAAATCCAAACATGGCCCCCACAACGTAAACGGCAGTCGACACGCTTCTCACATCACATCAAACTCAACTGCGCGGGCTCACTTTAGACTTACGGAAAGCAGTTACCATACCCGACCGCTAGGTGACGTTCATGGTTAGTGATGTCACTAGCACATTATTTACGGCAGTGTTATCTAACTGTGATGGGGGTAGTCCTAACATCACAACACGTTATCAAAAATATTTAAAAAGTTATCATCCACCATCTCCAACTGATCGCTGAGAACAGTTTTCTTACTATGTTTTAAATGTTTATAAATCTATATATTCTCTAGGATGTTTTAAGTTCTTTCCGTTGGGCGCTTTATGTAGGATCTTCATATTTTGTCGAATATCTTGGATTTTGTGTTTGTTTTCTCGTAAGTGCTCACCAAATGCGTTTTTATCTTTATTGTAGTTACCTGTGTGCTCTCAGAATCTCGTAAAAAAACGATTTACCTGTTTGCCCAACATGAAAACTTTAGAGTTTGTACACCCCATTTTGCATTGATCACCATATCTGTGGACGTCCGTTTCGTATAAATTCGAAACAAACTAAACACATCCAACTAGGTATGAGAGGAGGTAGTTCTATTCTATGCTGCATAGACTCGTTAACCTCCCGTTACAGCAATCCGTCATTGACAATGAAATCATGATGCCGGCCGCGGTGGCCGCGGGGACTGAGGCGCTCCAGTCACGGTCTGCACGGCCATTACGGTCGGGGGTTCGAATCCCCCCTCGGGCATGGATATTTGTGCCGTCCTTAGTATAAGGTAGTTCGTAAGTACTTTGTAAGTTTAGGGACTGATGACCCCGTAGTTACGCTTAACAAACATTTGAAAATTTGAAATCATGATACTAAGATATATTGCCAGTAGGAATGGCTACAGTACCGGATTAATTAATGAATTACTTAACAAGGTGAGAAATAGAAATCGGAATAAGGGTAAAGTAAAATCTCACACTACTGTGAAATATGTCCCAAAGACATATAACGGACCCATCTCCGATAAAATCGAGAGAACCTTCCGTAAATCTAACATCAAGGTAGACTTTATTACAACAAATAGGTTGAAAGCAAAGTTGGGCCACAAAGTGTACAAACTACATGGTGGCGACTGCGAAGGTTTTCAAATGTCAATACGGCCAGGGACAGCTACAATTTATTTTTCTTTCCCGTCCACCCAAATAGATTAATATATACCATGGCATTTCAATGTAAAAACTCTGTTCGTTACTGGGACATCATAGTGTAAAAATGTTCAAATGTTTATAATTCTATCGGGCCAAACTGCGTGGTCATCAGTCCGTAGCTTACAAACTATTTAAACCTAGGTAAACTAACCTAAGGTCAACACACACACCCATGCCCCAGTGAGGACTCGAACCTCGAGCAACCGCGCGCTCCGCAGCGAGACGCTTTAGACCGCTCGGCTACTCCACCGCGGCATAAAGGTTTTCATGTGGTAGGTATGTTGAGTTTATAGATCTGATGATGACTGCGAGACCAGTTGAAACCGGTCTTGTGGTAAACAAATAAGCGATCTTGGCTAAACTGTTGCAGTGACATATGGTCTGTTGTTCAGCCTGAGAGCAGTGTTCCACATGCCCGGAGTCGCAGCGAAATACTACCGCCAGGCGGCAGAGGAACGACTGGTATACGTGCTGCCTCCGTGACGTAAAACGTTTCCCATGCGATAGAAATACTTTGAATGTGCATATAAAATGGTCTGATAGAAGAAAGAAAAGAAGAATGACAGTTTGAAAACACCTTTAATTTTATTCATATAATTACTTTTCTTTTCTTGGCGAGCTTTCTTCCGGGGTTCATTGCGCCAGTGAAAATCGCACTGACGTGTTTTACGGCCCACTTTAGATTTGTAGTTTTATAAGTTTTTGCAAACATTTTGGACCAAAATAATGATCTAAATAATAAAAAAATTAATAACAGTGTATGAGACCCTTATAGGGAAAAATAATTAGGTCCTGGCGGGTTCCAAACCACTGACCTTCAGCGTCATAGTCAAATTGTACACTACGCTACAGCTAACAGGAGTTGCGTTCTTTAATTTCATACTATTGATGGCCGTTGTTAACTGATGCTAATATGGAATTTGTAGACACTAGATTATCATTTATCGTACGAAAAACGACACCTTTTTGTTAATTCTTCAGTGCGCCATTGCTTTGAAAAGACAACGTGTAAGTTACAATACTCACGAAATACGCAACGCAAGATGGCGTATGCCAGAGACAGTTCTGGGCGAGGAATGTAACGTGACATCTGCGAACGTCTGGTTTTCGTTAATTTAATGGAGGGTGTCAAAACGCCGTTATTTTTGCAAATATCTCAGAAACGATACGAGGTATGAAAATAACATACGGGAATTTTCTCAAATTCGTTTATTCAATTTTTGGGTCGGATGAACGGTTTATTTGCAATTACAATTATAATACAAACGGCTTTTTTTTGGTATCACTACCGCATTTTTTGTCCTAAAATTTTGAAAAAGGGAGGTTCTGGTCTCTGGTAGCCAACAATTATTTCTGTAAAATTTCGTGCCGTGCGGTTGAACGGTTCGACCTAAAAAGTGGGAACACGTTACAGCCAGACAGACATCTACAAATCGCCGTTATTTTTGCAAATATCTCTGAAACGATGCAAGATATGAAAAAAACATGATAGAGCGAAGTTGTAGAGAATTTTCCCCTGTACCAATCAGGTTCTCTACCAATTTGGTTATTCAATTTTCGTGTCAGATGAACGGTTCGTTTGCAATTACAATTATAATACAAACGGATTATTTTGGTATCGCTACCGTATTTTTTGTCCAAAAAAGTTGAAAAAGGGAGGTTCTGGTCTCTGGCGGCCTACAATTATGTGTGCAAAATTTGGTGCTAATCGGTTGAACGGTTCGTCTTAAAAACAGGGAACACGTTAAGGACAGACAGACAGACAGACATCCCAAAATCGCCGTTATTTGTGCATATATCTCTGAAACGATACGAGATATGAAAAAAAAACATAACAGAGCAAAGTTGTAGAGAATTTTCTACTCTACAAATTCACAAATTCGGTTATTCAATTTTCGTGTCAGATGCATGGTTTAGAAGTTATTTTCATTTAAATTTTGAGCTGTCAAAAGGCGATCGCGAAGACCTACTTTTAGTGCTACTACCGTGACCTAAAGTGGGCCAAAAATGTTCAAATGTTTATTAAGCTTAAAGGAGTTAAATGCGCGGTCACCAGTCCGTAAACTTACAAACTACTTATGAACTAGCTTAAACTAAAGACCGCACAAGCATCCATGCCCGAGGGGGGGGGGGGGATTCGAACCCCTGACGGGCCGCTCCGCCGCGGCGCAGGGCAGCTGCCAGCATTCGTAATTTACAAGTAGATATCCTCTGAAGTAGTATAGAAACTTAAATCACTTAAAGCAAGTCTTTCGGTTCAGATAGTATACCAGTCAGGTTCCTTTCTTAGTGTTCTGATCCAATACCTCTGTACCCAGCTGTCGTACACAACTGATCGTACAGCACTGACGTGTAACCAAAGACTTAAAAGTTGTACATGTCACACCAGTATTCAAGAAAGTCACCTGGAGTGATAAGCAAAGTTACAGGCCTATATCATTGACATTGATTTGCAGCAGGATTCTGCAACATCCACTTTTATCTAACATTGTATGCTACGTCGAAAAGAACGACCAATTGCCCCGTAATCCACACAGTTTCAGAAAGTATTGTTCCTTCAAACACAGTTTGCTCTTTACTCACATGAAGTAATGAGTGCTATCGATAAGATATTTTAGACCGATTTCTTATGGAAAGCTTTAGACACTGCGAAACACACTAATCGGTTGGTTTCACTTTTTAGTAGCTTACAGCCTAGAACTAAAGACGGCACAAGCATCCATGCCCGAGGGAGGATTCGAATCCCTGACCGTACCGGTCGTGCAGACTGGCGCGCCGCAGACCGCTCGGCCGCTGCGGCCGGCCCGCCAGTGAAGCATAGGACTGTATGTAGCAAGCTGCTAGTGTAGGAGCCAGGTAGGAAATGCGTATGAAATAATTGACCTGCGCTAGTGTCGGGTAACAGGATTAGTTGGTGCTTAGCAGGTGAGGTGTGAAAACTACAGAACCATCAGTTTAATAAGTCATAGTTGCAAGATATTAACACGAATTATTTACAGAAGGATGGAAAAGCTGTTAGAAGCCGACCTCGGGGAAGATCAGTTTGGGTTCAGGAGAAATGTAGGAACACGGGAGGCAATACTCACTTAACGGCTTATCCTAGAAGATAGATTAAGAAAAGGCAAACCTACATTTCTAGCTTTTGTAGATTTGGAGAAGGCTTTTGACAATGTTGATTGGAATAAATTCTTTCAAGTTCTGAAGCAAGCAGGAGTAAAATATGAGGAGCGTAAGGTTATTTACAACTTGTACAAAAACCAGACAGCGGTTGTCAGAGTTGAAGGGCATGAAAGGGATGCAGAGGTTGGGAAGGGAGTAAGGCAGGGTTGTAACCTTTCTCCGATGTTATTCAATTTGTACATTGAGCAAGCTATAAAGGAAAGCAAGGAGAAATTTGGAGAAGGAATTAAAGTTCAGGGTGAAGAATTAAAAACATTGCGTTTTGCCTACGACATAGTAATTATATCAGTTACAGCAAAGGACCTGGAAGACCAATTGAACAGAATGGACAGTGTGCTGAAAGGTGCATATAAGATGAACATTAAGAATAGCAAAACTAGGGTAATGGAGTGCAGTCTAAGAAAATGAGGTGATGCTGAAGGAATTAGATTAGGTAACGAAACAATAAAGGAGGTAGATGAGTTTTGTTACTTGGGCAGTAAAATAACAAATGATGGTCGCAGTACAGAGGATATAAAATGCAGAATGGCAATGGGTGGAAAAGCGTTCTTGGAAAACAGAAATTTGTTATCTTCGAATATTGATTTAAGCGTAAGGAAGTCCTTTCTGAAGGCATATGTATGGAGTGTTGCCTTGTATGGGAGTGAGACATTGACGATAAACAGTGCGGACAGGAAGAGGATTGAGGCTTTTTAAATATGGTGGTACAGAAGAATGCTGAAGATTAGGTGGGTGGATCGCGTCACTAATGAGGAGGTACTGAACAGAATTGCGGAGAAAAGGAATTCCTGGCATACCTTGACTAAAAGAAGGGATAGATTGGTAGGGCACATTCTTAGACATCAAGGAATTGTGAATTTAGCGTTGGAGGGAAGTGTGTGGGGTAAAAACCGCAGAGGAAGACCAAGAGATGGATACGGCAAGCAGATTCAGACAGATGTAGGTTGCCGTTCTTATGTGGAGATGAAGAGTCTTGCTCAGGATAGGGTATTGTGGAGAGCTGCATCAAACCAGTCTCCGGACTAAAGACGGCACAAGCATCCAAGCCCGAGGGAGAATTCGAACCTCCGACCGTAGCGGCCGTGCAGACTGTGACTGACGCGCCGTAGACAGCTCGGCCGCTGCGGCCGCCCCGCCAGCGAACACACAGAACTGTAGCAGGCTGCTAGTGTAGGCGCCAGGTAGGAAGTGCGTACGAAATAATTGACCTGCGCTGGTGCCGGGTAACAGGATTAGCAGGTGAGCGTGCAGTGAGAGGGGAGTGTTGTAGAGTCCAGCGCATGCGCCCCATTAGAGGTGGTGGGGGCAGCGCCTACCTCGGCCGGTGCAGCGAGGCGTGGCGCCGTGTGCGGAGACCGGCATAACCGCATTATAGGCCGACACTGGGCTGGCAGCTGGCCATTGTCTCCACGGTAATTGGCTGCGATGCGCGGTCCAACGAGCGCCGGACAGCGCGGGCTTCCTGGGTGCGCGGAACAACGAGACACGGCTGCTGTCGCTTCCACACACTGCGCACTGCCACTTAACGGGACAACATCTCACCACACAACCGCTCGATCTAACGATCAGCCACTTATGGCGTGATGCCAAACACTAGCACATACACTGTGTCATCTAAAGTATACGGACACCCCTAAAAACATACGTCTTTTATACAGTAAAGGCTGTTTCACACCGCGATCACACTATGTCACGTAACGGACGTGCAATTCACACCGCCACCGACGTCTGTCAGCTATTAGGACATCGTTCCCTTCTAAGCATTAAAATCAAGTAGGGAATTTTCATCCGAAAGTCCCCAACTCGTAGGTACTTTCGTAAAATTTTACAATCGCCGACACAGGCCTAGTGCGTAATGTTGGTAACAGAACAGTTGTCACCATGCGGGAATGAATCCGACCAATTGTGGCAAAGTTTGAAATAGCCAATGATATTTTAGACGGCATAGTTGTTTTCTGTTCATAGTAAACAATATTAATTTGAAATCTTTATTTCAGACACATTAAAATTGATGCGAAATATGATGACTTCAGTGCATATCAGCGGAATGGAGACTCGGTTTGGAAATAGTGTTAGAAAATGTCAGCACAAGGAAAATTCATTGTTTCCATGAACGAAAGTCGTTTTATTTCCTTGACTAGACTGTTATTTATTTACGTCAGGACGAAATACTAGTTAGTACTTGTAAATGAGAAGATGCTGACAAGAAAACGCTAAAACATTTGCGACTGCCAACGTTATAACGAACAAAGCGCTAGATATTCGTTGTCAACATAGCATTACTCTTTGAAAATCGATTCATGTAGAGTGACAGACTTCCTTTTTTGTGCTGACGTGAACTAAATAATTACTGCTGTTCCTACTCTATAGATGATAGTGTCTCGATGTATCCTTGTGCGGTCAATAAATCAGTTATCCTCGTGTAACAGTGCACTCGGAATTAGCGGCATATTTGGGGAAACTAATTAATGCTGTTCCTCTCTATGGTTGACAGATGCTTGATGTGCCCTTGTCCGATGGATTAAATCAGTAGTCCTCTTGTAACAGAGCACTTTGAATTCGCGGCATAATCTACACTTGACTCCATCAATCAGTAACGATCTGTCACTGGAAAAACATATCTACCAAGTGAAGCATGATGCCAAATATTTATTTCAAAGTTTTTCAAAATTGTAACATGTCATATTAACCCTCCGTCGGGCGCAGTCGGCCTCACAGGCCAGCAAAACACTTTTTTGATTCCCGTGCTTAACAGTGGTGGCCCAACGGCCCGCCTCTCCGTTTACTCGCGTCACTTTGGGAACCTCACACAGTGCCGATCCGCAGGCTCCCATCGATTTCCACGCGGATCACGGGGAACTCCTTGGGCCTCACAGGCCGTCTGCGCCCGATTACGTTATAGTTTTTAAGGTGAGATTTTTCAAGATATTTTCATTTTATTACTTCGTTTCAATCAAAATAAGTCTCTCCTCTGTGATTTTCACCGTTACCTTCAGAAAAAAAGAAGACTTTGACGACCCTGGCCCTTTAGACTGAGTGCGCCTGATCGAGTTATTATTTCAGTTTTCCTTTCTTTTCCTACGTTATCACATCCATATTTTCTGCTGAAATGTCCAGAAAAGTATATTATGCCTCTAAGCCAATGATCTTGTAGAAATAATGCGCCTCCTCGAGGACGAAACTGCTGAAGATCCAGCCGCGCTCGAAGATTTAGTCGATGAGAGAGACACCCACTCTCAGGATGAGGTAGGAGAAGGCAAGGAGGACTCAGCAGCTGAACAGGAAGTTTAGGGAACAGTTCGGGAATATGAAGAAGAGAAGAAAATATGTGAGGAGTTTTTATTTTGGAAACGATAAGACGACGAAGAAGTCTACTATCCATAGTGTGAAGAGTCACGTCATTATTACACAACATCCAGTGTAAAAGATATTGCTACAAATGACGCCACCAATTGCAAAACCTTGTGTCATCAACTTCTAACTGGACAATTTAGCCTGTGTATGCTATGAATATATGTGGAATGTCGATTCGGCTGCAGATTCGACTGAAAAAGTTTTTACCCCACAAGGAACGGGAAAGTTCTCCCACATTACCTCCCAAATGGCTAAAACGTCGACCATGCGTGGCTGAAACAAGAGTTAGGAGGATGAAGAATCACGAATGTTCAGCTTGTCATCAACCAATCTGCTTGAGCGACGTATACGTTCTGTGCCATACCTGTGTTTCAGCTTTTGATTTGGGAGCTATAGCATCGGTTTTTGGCTGCAAATGTGGCGAGAAAAGATGATTCCATGTCAGAATAGACTGCCTAATGTCCTTTAAAAATAACTTCATTACTTTTATGGATGTCTGTTCGACCAATGTTTAATGCTCTTTGTGCGAAATTGGTAATTTTGGTCGTTTTAATTTAAGGTGTATTGTGTTCAATAAATCCATTATTACGATTTAAGTTTGCTGTAATTCCTTCCTTTAGATCCTCTTCAAGACTAGCCAACACGCATTTTGAATTTAATTTAACATGGCGGAGCTAGTCCACAAAATATGTGGGTGGCCTCTCAGGCCGGGTGCTCCTGATTTTGTTTCATCTGGAGGTGCGCCCGACGGAGGGTTAATCAATTGGTTTACCTCTGCTGGCCGGACTCCTGGATTTAGCCTATCCCAGATCCAAATCCTGGTTACGACCCTGATGTAGGGGCATTAATGAGGTGGTAGGGAGAAAGTAGGGAAGACGTAGGTACATTTTTTGTGAGACCTTAGGCATTTTCTCTCTTTGCCATCTGGTAACACTGTTCAGACGTGATAAATGTACACTGAACAGACATTCACATTTATAGATATAGAAGAGTATTGACAGCTGGGAGGATGGGGGAGGGGAATTGGAGGGGTGGGGGGCAACGTTTGGTCAACTACACACTCTTAAAAATATGAACCTCAGGGCCTGTTAACGTAGGCTACGCAGACACCTCTTGTCTGTAGAGTAAGGCGGCGTTTGCTCATCTCGCTTCGGCGGCTCTTCTACGCGCATGCGCGGTCTGCGCGAGATCGTCCATTGTTCCATACCGTTTGGCAAGATTCCAGTAGGGGTCGCTCTGCATTCGGACAAAGGAAATTGCGACGTTTCCCCTGCGTCCATCTGCTGCCTCACCCTCGATTTATTTTACTGTCGCTGGCAAGTAACACTGTCTCGGAAGGACGCTCTATAAATTACGATGTGCGAAACATAAATCCGTAAGTATTGGCAGCATCGCAGTGAAGGTCCCTGAATAACGACGTGCGTTCTGACGACGAAAAAAGTGCGAAACGCAGGCGGCGATTTATTTTTTAGGCTTTCCGTTGTGTTCTGACCATACATCAAACTGCTGCTGTTAGATTTCACATCTCGCGGTGTTTCAAGGCGAATAGTAAATACACGTATTTTAGGAGGTTGATAGTATAGAAGAATTGCAACAAATAAAGTACAGAGATACGGCGGTTAGTATATGACCCAAGAAACTTAAAGCGAAGTCAAAGTTGATTTTTAAAATTTCCACCGCCAACTTCAATACATGTTGACTGATTCTTCCGTCGATTCTTGGTAGAAGAAATTCATTATGAAAATTAAAATACACAATTATGTGTTTGTTCTACAGGTTAGTTTATTATGTGATTCAGTTTTCGGCTTCTTAGGCCATTATCAAACATTTACTATAGTTTGGTCGAAGAACTTACGTTTTCAACAAAACCAGAACGGATGCTACATGCAGAGAAATAAATTATCAACTTTAATGAAGTAGTTACAATGTAAGTAAATATTTAAATGAAATTTGTAAATTAATGTTTCTCCGAAAAGGAAACGTTGATACTATACCTCGAAAATCAGTGGAAACATAGATTTACAACTTCCTCAGCATATGTTGGTAATAGGTTTCAATACTGTTGTCTTAAATTACTTTACTGGTATCAAGTTGCAAATCCAATTTACATTTGGTACAGCCACTGTTCCTCTACTTTCTGTGTTAATACCAATCCAGCTTTCCAATGTGACGCACATTTTTTTTGTATTTTTCTTTGTTATTACTAATGTTCCAAATTATTCTGTACTCTCTCCTTCCGTTAATTCCTCTTTTAATTGTGATCAATATAATTGGATATGTTTATTTTCACCGTTTTTCGAGTTTATATCTCGGATTTGTTAAGCTTCACATTTTTCCAATGCACCGCTCCTATACCCTCCCATCCCATCCCTCTATTTTTGTCTATTTGTTTATTTAGTTGCAATAGTGTCCTAGGTTTCTAATTTTTATTCTATACTTCTGAGGTTTCGTGTAACCTTGCGTTTTGAAAAACCCTTCAAACTTCAGATTCTAGTTTAATTTTATTCACAATAGTCATTGTTGCCATGAAACTGTTATGTTTGCTCTGTTTCTCGAGGCATAGCATCAATGTTTCCTTCTTGCAGCACTATTAATTTGCAAATTTTATTTAAATATTTATTTATATTGTAACTGCTCCATCAAAGATGATAATTTAATTCTCTGCCTGTAACATCTCTTCTGGTTTGTTGACAATGCAAGTTCGTTGACTACAGTGAATGTCTGATGACGACCTAAGTAGCCGATAATCTATTCACATAATAAATCTGAAGAACAGTCACAACGCTTAGGTCTTCTGAGGTGATCTTTGCATTCTTTTATGACGGGTGCTCTATTCATTATCTAACGATCAAATTCGCTCTCGTGTTTACTTTTTTCTGTAGACCTAGCCATTCAAGCAACCCCCACTGCAAGATTCAAAAGTGGTAAGGTCCGGGGACATAGGTGGCCAAGAAACGCACCTATATGTATCAATCTATCTTCAGGGGAATTTTAGGCTTAGATTATTTGTCACGAGTTGACTAGAATGTGCAGTAGCCCCTTTCTGTTAGAGAAACATATGCATTCTTTTAGTCAAAGGAAACCCAATAATACTGGAAACTCATTTTCAAGAATGTTTGGATAACGGGATCCAATAAGACGATGCGGTAAAACAACAGACGTAATCTACTTATTGTCTGTCAAACCACACCACACATTTATAGAGCACCCTTCTTGAAAAGATGTGCCTCGGAAATAGCCTGTGAATTTCTTAGACAGTCACTGATGTGAATTTCGAGTGTTGTTGCTGTCGTCACGAGTGAAAGTGGTTTCATCAGTAAAGAGTAAGAATGGGATTACTTGGCCATAATCGAGTATCCAACGACGAAATTCCAATCGTCTAGATTCATCTGCTTCTAGATAGTGTTGAATGAGCCGCAAATGATAGTGTTGGAACACATTGTAACGGATTTAGCTTTACGAAAGCTATTTGTTTGGTCAAGTGTACGTCCAGATACGAAGAGCTCTACCTATGTATGACGATGGATATATTTACAGATTATTGCAATTTCTTACGAAAATACCTTGTTATCCCAGTAACTTTGCTGTCTAGAGCATCTTATCAAATCAGTTCTGTTTGTAAGAGCTTCGTAATAACAACCACTTGTAGTGTTGTGCAGTTGTTCATATTACTGTAAGAAATCACTTCCTAACATTTCCTGAGACTATTTAAATTACACTTCTCAGTTTATCATGGTCTGCTTATAACAATATTATGTGATAATATTGAAATTACCAAATTTTAATTTATCGAAACAAGCCGACGCAGCTCTAATCGTAGTTTCCATACACATTGAATTTCTACTTTCATTTGTTATACAAGTACTTTTGGTTTATACTGAATAATATGTCATGCCCATTATTTGTGAAAAATGTACACTTATTTTTGCGAAAGTTGAATCAAGTAGGCTATCACTATTGTATAACCTTTATTGTAGAACATTCTGGAAACCAGCATTTTTTATGTGAACGCGCGCGTTATGGTACACGGGCAGTCAGTTGTCATCAGTCAAGTACTGTAGTCGAGTCATGTAGTTGGTCAGTCTTGATTTGTATAATTCAACATCATGTGTCTTCGTAAACAGTCACCGATGCAATAAAAATTGATACGTTATGTAGTCTCATTTTGTAATTCCTTAGACTTACAAAGAACCTGTAGCCATTTATAAATAACGATTACAAGATGATTCCAGGCGATCTGACGGCGTGGCAGAAGAATATCAGGGGAGGTATTATTATCTCTATTATGACGCAGCTAAAATACGAGGCGCATCCAGAAAGTAAGTTCTGTTTCAATTTATCTCCGCTGCAGCGCTGCGATTGCAGTTCCACGCATACGCTGTAGGCGATGTGTATCAAGGAAAAGAACGTGTGCCATTTGGAGATCGCTGTCAGTTACGTACGCTTTGTTGTGCTTGTTTGAAATGTCGGTGTTGATTGAAAATCCCGCCGCCTGTGAAATCAGGTCGGTGATTCGGTTTCTGAATACGAGGAAAGTGAAACCAAGTCAAATTTATCGGCAAATTTGCGATGTTTACGGACCAAATGCGATAAGTGATTCGATGGTGAGAAGATGGGTCCGACAGTTAGATGGCGGGCGTAATGATGTGCACGATGAAGAACGAAGTGGGCATCCACCTTTGTTTATAGAAGAACTGGTTCATGCGATTGATGACAAGATCCAGGAAAACCGTAGGTTTACAATAGTGCTCTCGCTATGGACTTCCCCAAAATTTCACGATCACTAATGCATGAAGACACAGGCGGCAGATTTCTATGAAGAAGGTATACAAAACCTGGTGCTACGCTATGACAAATGCCTGCAAAAATCGGCAGTTATGTGGAAAAGTAGTTTAAGAGTTGTAGAATTTTGTGCAATAGAAGTTTCTTCTGTATCTGTGTACAATTTCACTTTATTACCAAACGGAACTTACTTTCTGGGCGCGCCTTGTACATTACAACGTGCATACATAACATGCGATACTCTTGTATGATTCTTCCCATTCTATTTTTGTGGTGTCGATCAGAAACCGCGTGAAGTAGAATTTATTGAATAAGAGATACTCCTGGTTGCAACCGAGGCAGTCATTTATTTAAGAATACTCTTGTATGTGGATCACCGGTATGTGCAGGAATGTTAGGTGTGCTTGTTGGAGAACTATGTTTTACCGAATTAACAATATCTTCTACTTCATCCACATACTTTTCATTTACACATTCAGAAGCAGTGTGACTGCTGGGCCCAGTACCAGTGTCACGCAGTGTATTCAACACCCGAGTAAGCACTCCTGAATCCAGCAGTTTTCGATAGGGAATCAAATGCCGTATTCTGTACTAGCAGCAGCGTTTTCATTTCAAACCCCACACACAAATACCATATCGGCATAATTAACATGTGTAAATTCGTGTGGCATGTTTACATGCTACCGTACGGTAGACTTGGCCAACAAATCAAAATTTAAAAAAAAAAATCAGTGTAAACCAAAGCACATCTTCACAACTTTAACAACACTCTACTATTGACATTCGATAAATACGCCAATTGGAACCTAAAGCAACCGGTGTAGCAACACACGAAACGAAAATGCACTGAAATCAGCTTGCCACCCAAAAACCAACACCCTAAAGGAAGAATTCCGTTGAAGTGAAATTTGCAGCATGCGATTAGCGCGACGAGAGATTTTATTTATTTTAATACTTCTTTTTTGACTTGTTCTCTCTCTATTTACGTATTACGTCATGTTTTAACCATTTCGTTTCAAATCTTTACTTGTTTTAATTGATGACTATCTTATGTTTCAACGTAACAATGGAAAATATTTTGATTGATTCTTCCGTAGGTTCGTAGTGGAACATCATCATATTTAATTAAAAATCACAATTTTGTGTATGTGCCACAAGTGGATAGTTGTGAAACATGCACAGAATTGTGGTTTTTAATTCAGGAAATATAATATACAGACATGAATTAAATAGTTATTTACTGAAATTGTTGATCTATTCGTATAGACTGACTTCATAGAGCTAATTCAAACTAGATCTCAAATGGAGTAATTGAAGAGAGAAATATTTAACTAAATACTTAAAATTTAAATATGAAAGTGAAAGTTAACGCCATCAGGCCACAATCCCATTCTCTATCTTTATCTCTACTGTCGTAACTACTGATAGATTTAATTGTTTTTGATTCGAAAAAGTGTCAAAAAGCATCGGGACTTTTATTCAGTCAACTATTATTGTTCACCCCCTTTGATGCACAATCCATACCCACTGGATACACGTTCTTCTTCGTCTTCGTCTTTAGTTTTTAACCCTTAGATTTTGCAGCATATCGCCATTCCTGTTTTCCATGTGTGTCTTCCGCTTCATTTTCTAGTTTGAATTGCATCCAACATCACTCATGGTTTGTGTGACATCCTTGGTCGTCCCCGACGATTTCTTCCATGAATAGGTCCTTCTGCTATTCTTCCAATGTGTCCTACAAGTGCCTGTCTTTTTGTTTGGAAGTGTCTTTACAGGGATCTGGTTTCCTGTTCTCTTGTGAGCACCCATTGTAAGGGGACAGCGACCCTTACGGGAGGACCGTTCACTTTCGGTGTGCGAATGCAGTATATCGAGCGCGCCACTGGAATTTGAGGAGAGTGTGGTTTTGTGGGTGTATGGTGGTTGGTGCGCTACCGACTGGAGCGTGTGTCCCCAATCGTCGTGGAGGACCACCAGTACAGATTTACACAGTGGAAGGTTCATTCAAGGTGCAACAGTGTATCATTAGTACGACGACCGTGTCAACCGCGTCGGTGTCATGTGTTTACCTACGTGGATTACGTAGACAAAGCATCAAGATTCAGTATAATGGCGACCAGTGACTTCAATGTTTGAACAACAGCAGTAACCGCAATTAGAACTGTAATACAAAGACCGTGAACAGCTCACATTTATGCAAATTAAAAGAATATATAACAATTTTATCAGTGAAAATTGTGTTATTTACTCAACAACCTTGAACTGTGAACTGTATGTACAATTACTGTGAAGCCTCAGTTATTATCTATACGGTAGAAACAGCTTCCGCAAAATCATAACCGATAGCTTAATCCTGTAGACACGGTCAGCATTTATTCTGGATTAGCTGTGACGGTAACCATATTGCGCACCGGAGAAAAAGGCGTGAGTGTTTCGCTAGTCATTTGTTCATCTGTCTCTCGAGTTGATATTCATCATCCTTCAGGAACAACTAGTCTACAGAGTTCTAGCCGTCTTCTCTCTCTCTCTTTTTTTTTCTTTCTATTTTTTTTTTGTTTTTTTTTTGTTTTTTGTTGTTTTTTTTTGTTTTTTTTTTTTTTTTTTTTTTTTGACATTATCCAAGTTTCACATCCGTATAGAACCACACATTGTGTGTCGTTAATGCAGTGATTTCAGTTGTCTTCTGCATCCTCTTGGCATTTATCATTGAAGATACTTCTTTTAGGGGCAGTTTCCCACCCCAAGGGAAGGAGAGTGCTCCAATAATCTGTCCTCTCACAGTTAATGACGCTGTCGCTGTCAGAACGAGGATGACTTTCTTTTCGTCAGTCTTCGAGTTTTTTCCCTGGCGCTTTTAATTCAAATTTTAAGTAACCTCGAGGTTCGAATCCAACATGGAAGACGTTTTGATTATCAATGAAAGCACTGCCCAGAGACCAAGGGTATCGTTACAGGTAGGGTAATTGTCCATCTTTGAAACTTTCTTACATTGTAATATACTGTCTCATATCATTCGTTTTCTAATTCAGATAAAAAGAATTTTCAGCAAACTATTTCTTTTTCGTGAATGTTGAGTTTCTCCCGGCGCATTTGATAATCAAAATATCCACAGGTGTACTGCCGGTCTATAGTGTCTATAGACTGAAACGGAGGGTAAATTGCCGTTCCTTGACGTCTTGGACAAGAGAAGAGCTGATGGCACCCTGGGTCATGGTGTGTATCGGAAGACAACGCACACTGATCTGTATTTACACGCAGACAGCTGTCACCACCCTTCACAGAGGAATGGGGTACTTATAACTCTGGTACATAGGGCGCGCACTATCTCCGACGCAGAGAGTCTACCCCAGGAATTGGAACACCTGAGAACTGTATTTCGAAAAAAATGGGTACTCAGAGTGGCAGATTCAACGGACTCTTCGCCCAACCACTACGGCTCAACCTGTGGAAACGGATGAAAACACGAGGGAGGAGGGAGGCACTGCGTTCATTCCATATACCGGCGCACTCTCGGGTAAGGTCGCCCGCATTTTGAAGAAACACCAGGTTGGAACTGTCTTTTGTCCGCCGAATATAATTCATGCCCTGGTGGGGAGCGCCAAAGATGATCTCGGTTTGAGGAAGGCCGGCGTGTACCAGATTCCGTGTCAGTGTGGAAAGTCATATATTGGACAGACGATGCGTACCGTCGAGGATCGATGCGTTGAACACCAGAGGCACACACGATTGATGTATCCGAGCAAGTCAGCGGTCGCTGAACGTTGTTTGTCGGAGAATCACGCGATGGAGTATGAAAGCACTAGGATTCTGGTACAGACGTCGAGATACTGGGACTGCGCCGTCAGAGAGGCCATTGAAATTCGCACAAGTGACGACATAAACCATGACTGTGGCTATAATCTTAGCAAAGCTTGGGAACCAGAGATTGGGTTGATTAAGAGAAAATCTAGCAAACGTAACGAAGTGACGACCACGGCGGACAGAGCCCTCACACCGACATCATCTCAGACGCCGTCGCAGTCGGTTCCACTGCACGGCCGCGGCGCGGGTCGCGGACCGCGGAGGGGTCGCTCCGTGGGCCGAGGGTATTTAAATGGCCCGCTACCGGGCTAGAACCCAGTTCTCTTCGAGCAGCCGTAGTGTGCGGATCTCCGTGCCGGCGCGTTTCCAGGAGCTCAGTCCGTCAGTTCACCTGATGATGGCGACATGTATGATCTCCGAAATATTGTGCCTGTTGGACACTATAGACCGGCAGTACACCCGTGGATATTTTCATTACATTTTAATTTGTTCATCTGTCTCTCGAGTTGATATCCAACATCCTTCAGGAAGACCAAGTCTCCAGAGCTCTAGCCGTCTTCTCTCTTGTTTTGCCACTGTCCAAGTTTCACATCCTTGTAGGACCACACATTATGTGTCGTTAATGCAGTGATTTCAGTTGTCTTCTACATCCTCCTGGCGTTTATCATTGAAGATCTTTTAGGGGCAGTTTCCCACCCCAAGGGAAGCAGAGTGCTCCAATAATCTGTCCTCTCACAGTCAATGATGCCGTCTCTGTCAGAACGAGGATGACTTTCTTTTCGTCAGTCTTCGAGTTCCTTCCCTGACGCTTTTTATTCAAATTTCAAGTAACCTCGAGCTTCGAATCCAATCCGGAAGACGTTTTCATTATCAGTGAAAGCACTGCCCAGAGACCAAGAGTATTGTTACAAGTAGGGTAATTCTCCATCTTTGACAACCTTCTTATATTGTAATATACTGTCTCATATCATTCGTTTTCCAATTCAGATAAAAAGAATTTTCAGCAAACTATTTCTCTTTCAATGGCCGTGCCGCAGTGAATGTACCGTTGCCCGCTAGATCACCGCACTTAATCACCTCCGGGCTTGGCTAGCAGTTGGATGGGTTACCGTCCCGGTCTACGAAGCTCTATTTTGCAAGCGGGGTGCACGCAGCACTTGTGATACAAATTCAGACGCTACCTGGGTGAAGAGCAGCGACTCCAGTCAAGAAAACAACGTCGGGAAGTGTTGGCTACGTTCCCATATCTATCACATCCGCTGACGCCTTCGTGCGAAGGATGACACGGCAGCCGGTCGGTGCCAGTTCGACCTTTAGAGGCCTGTAGGACGAAGTTTACAGTTTTGATACTCTCCATTCCTTCATTTCCTTCTCATAGTTCAAAATATCAATATTTCCGCAACAGCTCTACTAGCGTAGTCTAGATACAAAACGTAATTGTAGTTGTACATGTTGATAAATACTGAAGCGAATGAAACACTTCTTAAAGAAGAGTAACCTAGATCACATTTAAAGCAAAATTACTTGATTACTTATGTATCGTATATATGTTTTGGTTGTGTCATTACGATTCTATTATTGTTTTCGGGTGACACTTATGACACTTGTTGGCGGCGTATACAACCATTTATTTTGACATTACTTTTATTGAATGATCGAATGTTCTATTGAAATTTTGTGGTTTGTTTTTAGCTTTGACACCACGTCTTTTATCGTGCGCTTGTAGCCACGATTGTCTGACATATGTTTCTATAATAGATTTTCATATCTTTGTCATGAGTGCCTCCTATCAGCACAAATGACACACTCTGCTAGCAGCCGTCTCACGATAGTATGTCAGTCACCTGCAGCATCGAACCATGTTTTTATCTGATATTATTAGTCGCAATGTACCATGGACTTGTACTCGAATGTAACCGCTTCTGGCCTGTTGTTGCGTTTACTGTGTACAGGTAATGTATAGCTTCTGTTAGGCTATCCTGTAATTCACACTGTGTATTATGTTCTCACCATGACTTTATTGTTTTATAATTATATTACAGTTGTTCGCTGTCTGTCAATGAGGGCTTGCTTGGCACTAAAGCAGTGCTGTGTCACCATTTTATTTTTGACAACACACATAACTGTTTGTCTTTAACTTAACATGAAGAGAACCACCACTGAAGATGTAACAACAACTGATTTGATGTTGGCAACAGCAATTAGATTAGATTAGATTAGATTAATACTTGTTCCATAGATCATGAATACGAGACTTCGTAATGATGTGGAACGTGTCAGTTAAATGAAATGTGTCTATACATAATATTACATGACACTCACTATTTGTATATTTTATTTTATTTTATTATTAATTCTCGTTAATTTTTTTATGTTTCCCTAAAGTACTAACTTTTATCTAGAAATTCGTCTAATGTGTAGAACGAATTGCCATTCAGAAATTCTCTTAATTTATTTGTAAATGCTACTAGGCTATCTGTCAGAATTTTGATACTACTTGGTAAGTGACGAAAGACTTTTGTGGCAGAATAATTAACCCATTTCTATGACAGAGCTAAATTTAACCTTGAATCGTGTAGGTCCTCCTTTCTCCTAGTGTTGTAGCTATGCAGACTGCTATTACGCCGGCTGAGGTGGCCGACGGGACTGAGGCGCTTCAGTCACGGTCTGCACGGCCACTACGGTCGGGGGTTCGAATCCCCCCTCGGGCATGGATATTAAGTAGTTGATAAGTAGTTTGTATGTTTAGGGACTGATGACTCCGTAGTTAAGTCCCATAAGATACACAAACATTTTTATTTTGGAACTGCTATTACATTTGAATTCAGTTGGATTGTTAATAACAAATTTCGTAAGTGAAGATTCGTAGATCTTAAAACAAGATGATTTTGGGTGGGCTCCAGCAATTATTCTGATGACCCGCTTTTGGGCAATGAATACTTTCTTGCTAAATGATGAACTACCCCACAATATGATGCCATAAGAAAGCAGAGAATGAAAATAGGCATAGTATGCTAGTTTACTGAGTTGTACATCACCAAAGTTTGCAATCAACCTAATAGCATATTGTGCGACATGTCCAACAATTGTCTCACCCCCCCCCCCCTCCTTTTGCTATTGGTCGGTCATTTGGTAAACCACGAATTCGAGAAGTCTGTTCCTGCACATGTGCACTGTAGTTTTTAATGTAGGCTGTCACTTGATAATGGCAACAAGTATTGCCGAAACTGACAAATGTCGGCTGTTATTAAATACTGGAGCATTTAAATTAGCAAATTATGGATCTTGCGTAAATATTTAACTGTCCGTCGATTTCCTGTTTCCATCCGCAATATTCGCTGCGGACCATCTCTAATAAAATCGGTGCGGCGTGAACTTCCCGTTTGCACGGAACTTCCGGGCGATGTGTAGGCGTCCGCAGCTCTGGTCGAGCGGAGCTTTCCACGGCGGTGGACCAGACGGCTGAAACGTGAAATGTCGGCACGCGGCGGTTAACTGCGCAAATGCATTGGCTTCCGCTCGGGGGGGTTCGCGTGCCCAAAACAAATCGGAAATGAAAAATATTTGTCCGATCGTAAATCGTTTTCTGATTTTTAAGGTCCATCGCTTCATTCTTGCGTGACTGGAGCCCAGCGTTCGTGCAGCATCTGCGCCTTTATTTCACCTGCGCTGTATGGGGGGAGTGTACTTTCTCTGTCTCTTTCTTCGCTCCTTGCCAGGAAGATCACAGTTTATCAGAAATCAGTCTAATATATAAAAGTGAATGTTTGTTTGTTCGTATTTTTTGCGCTACCGTAACGTTCATCCGATTGCGGTGAAACTATGACAACTTATTGCTTGCACTCCCGCGGAGATTATAGGCATAATTATATCAATCAAATAAATCGCAATTTTCGATCACATATGGCATCACTGTACTAGGTTTAGATGGAATACCAAAGTGCGGCGAATGAAAATTTGTGCCCGTCCGGGATTCGAACCCGGGATCTCCTGCTTACTAGGCAGACGCGTTGACCACTTATTTTTTTTTTTTTTAATTGTCTCCTGCTTTCTAGGCAGTTGCGCTGATCCCTTTTTTTTTTAATTTACAAACTGAAGCCTTTATTATAATCATGAAATCAAATGATGTCCAGTGCCTTATCTGGAAGAAATTTGTCAACTAATACATAATGAAAAAATAACTATATAAATGATGCCACTTCCGACATGCTGCATCATTCGTGGCATTTTCGAACTTGAAGGTATATAACGTAAAATAAACTGAGTGATCTTCTCGAACTTATTAAGTCTGATCCGTTTAATTGATCGGTATCTTCGTTAAACTATCACTATCATCTTCTCGTACCCAGTACACCCCATCCAGGAGGCGGGGTGTACCTCTAAAAATTTTGCGTAACTTTCCTTGTATTTACCAAGTCGTCGTAGCTTCGTGCGTCAATCCTGTAAACAGTGCCAATAGTCCAGTTTGTTCGTGATTGCATAATGATATATGTAATGTACCGTCATGCCCGTTACCCACGCCACCGCATTCGTCTTCTGACGTGGGAAATATGTTTTATCTGGGAAAAATACTATGTCCGTTGAGATTTCTGACTGTACGGTGCGTATCATGAACGCAATGATCTTCCGTGCCAGATTCCACACTCCCAGCGCTGTGCCGCAGACCAACCGATGTTCGTCCGTGTCGAGCGTGTCGCATCGTAGGCATATGGGCGTGTCTGTCATGTGGATAGCATACTGTACCCTTCGTCGGGTACTTCCGGTTAACCACCATGTACCACGTTGACCTGGCCGATGTAGGGAGGTGGGGGTGGTGCACTGTGCGCCACACAGCATTCCAGTTAATCGCAGGGTACCTCCGTTCCATCTTATTCCGTTCCATAAGCAGTCTATACACATCTTTGGAAGTCGGTGATCGGGTAGTTAGTAAATCTGCTCGCACATAACTGTGTTCCACGAAGAACTTTCGGATGTGTGATAATGGAGGCGTAATGTGCCCAACACTAACCGGTGGAAGAAGCGATGGCGGTGCTAGTTCTTCGATTATCGCACCCGTTAAGGATTAGTTCCTGTTACGCCACAGTTTGCACATGGTGTTAATATACATTACCCGAGCCTTTTCGTAGACGTTGACTAGGCCAACACCACCTTCCCGCGTCGGGAGCGTGAGCGACTCGTATTGCACCTTAAAGAGCTGTCCCATGCTAACGTAGTATCCAAAGGCTGCTTGTATCCTCGTGGCCATCGTACGGGGCAAAGGGAGAAGATGTGCCACGTGGCACACATTGGGTGCGAGGTGGAGGTTGACCAGTGTTACTCTCTGCAGCATATCCATCGAGCGCAGGGCCTTGAGTCGTACTGATGTGCGTAGTTGACACAACAGCTTACGGTAGTTGTCTGCTGTTGTTCGTGCCGTCTCCGCATGGAAAGTGATACCCAAACATCGTAGGGTTTGCACCACAGGTAAGGGTCCTTCAGTTCCTGGTTCGAGTCCTCGGCCTACATTCATGAATTGTGATTTTCGAAAGTTAACCACGCTACCAGCTGCCTCCCCGTATTTCTGTAGCCAATCCATTGCTGTGTGTGTCTCCTCTGCTGTCTTCACTAGAAGCACAACATCATCAGCATATGCTCTACATTTGAAGGACTGATTCCTTAGAGTGATACCTGTGAGTCGTTGGCGCAATCCTGCAAGACATGGCTCTAGTGCGATGGCATACAAGATGATGGACAACGGACACCCTTGTCTGACTGATCGTAAAATCTGGAAATGTTCTGTTCTCCCTCCAGTAATCAACACCGCTGACCGGGCACCATGCAACAACTTCATCACCATAGTGGTAAAAGTAGGCGGAACACCCATCCTGAGCATCACTGCCTTGAGGTAGGTGTGATCCACTCTATCGAAGGCATGGTCAAAATCGATGCCTATCAATGCTCCACGTAGACGACACGCCTTGGCAAGGCAGATAACATCACGATAGTCTCCCAAGGACGTATGAATATTGCTTGTACCTCCGAGACATGTCTGATCCCTGTCGATTCGGTCCTTTAGCAATGTTTTTAAGCGAAATCCTATTATACGCATAAGGATCTTGTAGTCGCTATTTAGGAGGGTCAAAGGCCGATAATCGCATGGTCGCTTGCCTCCCTGTGGTTTCCGAATTGGAATCACCAACCCTTCAGTGAATTCAGAGGGGACTGGTAACTCCTGCGCGATTATCTCGTCAAACATACTTAACCACATCGGTGCCATAATAGTGACAAACGTGCGATAGAATTCCAGTGGGAAACCGTCTGGACCCGGGGATTTGTTCGGAGCTCTTCGTTGGATGGCCTCCACCATCTCCTCTTCCGTTATTGCTTGTAGGATGTCTGCTTCCGAGTTCGCGTATGTCATGTCTGAGATCTCATTTAGGACGGTCTCCATTGCCTCCTGTTCCACCTCGTCGGCCCCATAAAATCTGGTGAAATGGTCCTGGAACGCCTGGGCTATGTCTTTCTGTGCTGTATATTTCCGGCCGTCGTCGAGTTCAACCTCGTGAATTAATCCCCGACGTCTACATTGTCTCTCCCGTATGACATAGTGCATGGAGGGCTGTTCATTGTGGAGTACATCCTGCACCCTCGCACATATCATTGTACCTGCCATTCTGGATGTTGTGAGTTGTATTCGTTTTGCCTTGACATGGTGTACGGCTGTTTGGCGTTCTGGTGACGGAGGTTGGGAATAGAGTTCCCGGAGGGTCGTATAATAAAATTCAGAGGTCATGCGCTGCCAACGAGAAGCCTCCTTCCCATAAAAAAATAAATGTTCTTCTTCAGGCTGGCTTCACGCACGTGACCCACCAATGGAGAACAGAACCATATGCATTTCTGCGCCTTAGGAAATTTTGCCATGTTTCCTCTACCATACGTCGACATTCTGCGTCGTGAAGATGAGAAACATTGAACTTCCAATTACTCCTTCGCCTCCATACCTTTTGCCCGGCGAGGGTGACTGTACAGATATATGCCTCGTGGTCGGTGAACGCTGTAGGCCAAATTTCCGCATCCACTGTCGACGTCATCAGTCTTCTTGAAAGATAAATCCTATCCAATCTGCTCGCCGAGTGGCTGGTGATGTACGTGTATCCCTGTTGTCCAGGATGTTTGAGGTCCCACGTATCAATTAATTGCATCCCGTTGACCAGCGCTCTGAGTTCTTGACATGTCGTGTAGTTCGGATGTTGGTCCTTCCTGTCTAGTACACAGTTGAATTCTCCTCCTATTATACAAGCCTCGTATTGGCCCCCGAACAATGGGGTCACCTCTTGGGCATAAATATTGATCAGTCGTACGCCTCCTTTGGTGACAGCTGTTCCGCGTGCTGTGGGCAGATACTCTATGTCGACAGCACGTATCCCTTCTTTGAGTAATATTGCCGTGCCGATGCCTCTCTCGTCACACGGTGGGCAGTAAATGTCGTATCTATAGAAGTCCTGGGTGTGAAGGATTCGTACTTCCTGCAGCAGCGCTATGTCTTTATCCGCCGCCTTGAGCGTGTCACTGAGCATCTTCATCTTGACGGGCGTTTTTATGCCACTGATGTTAATGGACCCTATCCGATACGCCTGTTGCATGACATGTATCATAGGGGAGTCACAGTCGGACAGTTAACACCTCCTATCCTCCTTGTGCCCCATCCCAGTCCCCCATCGCCCTCACTTGCTGTCATACGTTAGTCGAAATGGCCGCCCGGACTCATTCCGCCGGGGTGCTGGTCTGCTACTCCGTCGTTCTCGTCTGCGTACTGAGTCACCTCTGTTGCCCAGTCCAAATGCGTTCTTTCGGCGCCATGTTCTGTTGTCCGGCTGACGTTCTCAACAGTCAAAGATCCTTTACCTGCTTCCACCTCATCTTGTGTCACGTCGTTCCTCTGAACACAGGTCGCCGCACGACTTCTCTCTTCGCTCGGTATTTCTTTCGCGGCCGTTGTTTGTTGCTCCTTGCTGTGGGTCACCTCGTCATTCGTCTCTGATTCCTTGCTGTCTTTGTCGGACGAAAGGCGGCGTTTCCTCCGCCGTTTTGGCGCTCGCTGCTTCCGTTGTCTGACCTCCGAATCTGAGGTTAGTACAGCCTCCTGATCGTCGTTTTTCAAGTCCACGTCCTGCTCCTTCGCACTGTCAACTTCCATTTCCGCCGCGTCCTGCAAGGGCTGTGGCGAAGTCATAACGTCCTGCGACCGCCGTTCATGATCCATCGCCGCCTCTTCTGGCTTTGATTCGTTAGATTGGTCTTCCGACGTTACATGCTGGTTCGGTTCTGGGTGTGGTTCTCGTATCCCCGCGAAAGGCCGCAGCATACGTCAAGGGGAGCACCGTCGCATGCTGCTGTTGTTGTGAATCATCACGTGGCAGTTGTAATAGCCTCCTTTGCGTACACTCAGACCTCACGTGTCCCTCCTTTCCACACCCGGAGCAAGTTCTCGGTTGTCTGTCGTAGATGACGATATACAGGTATGACGGAACGTGTTTGCGTAATTCAATCTTTACCTGTCTTACGCCGTTCAGGACACGATATGTTGCAAAGGTCGCCCATTTCTCGGCTTCATGTGAGATAACCGTGCCGTACGGGCTCAAAGCCCCTGTTACCAGTTTTTCAGGCAATTCGAACGGTAGCTCGAAGACGCGGATTGTTCTTAATCCCATTCCGGCGTGATCCACTGTAACCGCTCCGACATTTCCGTCTGAATGGCAAAACCGGATACCCTGTTGGTGTCGTTGTAATATTCTATCACATGCCGCTTCACCAATGAGCTTGCAGTAAACGACGCTACTGATTATGGACAAGTGTATTCCTACCAGAACGTCCGGCTCGATTTTTACCTCATCTCGTAGAAAGCGTTCTATTTCGTAGGCCTTTGGTCGGGCAAAGTCGTTATTGAAAGTGAATCGCAGTGTCGATTTACGGTATGAAAAAGCCATAGTTGGATCTGTGCACTACTAAATTACACCGCTACGCATTCCGCGTAAACAACTCGCGCGCTGCCCCTGTGGCCGGGACGTAAACAACGTCGAGCCGGTGCACGGCCGAAGCCCAACTGTCCACTCAGTGACCAGCCCCACTGCAGAGGACTCTTCCCTGCACGTCCCCCGCCACACCCAAATCACTTTGGTATTCCATCTAAACCTAGTATAGTGATGCCATAAGTGATCGCAAATTACGATTTATTTAATTAAAATGAACGCTGTTATGTCGTCAAAAGTATATCATTATATCATTCTACGACATAAAGTTCAGGAGATATGACGTCATGAACACTGAGATGCGTGGAAAACTGGCGCATTATGATTGGCATTTAAGTTTATTACTTCTTTGCTACTTAACGTATTCGCAACATGTTTTGTAAACGGTATTCGCTTATGCCAAAGAATGTACATACAAAATTATTTAATTTTCCGACTTACTGTTTAGGAAATATGACGTCATAAACAATGTGACGCATGAGAAAGTCACATCATGTTTGTTCGCATTTTATGCGCTGCCGTACCGTTCAACCGATTGCGATGAAATTTTGTTCACTTGATGTTCAAAACAAGAGGAAATTCACTACGTAAAATTTTGTATGGTGTCTGGCAGTTCTTAATTTACAAACTTCGAGAAAATTACGGTTTTATTTCAATCTTGATGAAATTTTGCACACTTAACCTTAAAAACAAGAGGATCATCACCGCCTACCTAAGATTTCATACGGTGCATGTCGGATAGTACCTTCTAATACACTTACACCACTTCACTGATCACCATGGAAAGTTAACAGATGTACAAAATGTTTTCACGGATGGAAGCGGCAGTGGAGGTTGAGGAAGTGTTCGTTAGAGATGATTGGCAGAGAAATGGGAAGGCGGAGTTTGGCAGAGAGAGGGGAGGTGAGATGGACAGTCATATAGAATGAAATGAACTGAGACAGAAAGAAACAGAAGATCTTCAGACAGAACAATGGGGAGCGAGAGGGAAGGAGAGTGATGGAGTAACTTAAAAACGGAATAAATAAGTACACGGCCGACGTCGGGTTTTCAGCTAGAATCCAAGAATTTCGGAATAGAAGGCATATAAATGGCTTTTGGACTCCGGAAGTTATCTATTTTGGCAGCAGGTACAGCAATTAAATTCATCACAGTAACTTTCATCGCAATTGTGCTACTTCTTGAGCCTTCGGCAAACGATCGAACAGTCGAACCAAAGATCGCCTGTTAGTATCAACCAATGAGGTTAAAATAACGGGTGATGGTGCTATTTATGCCGAGCACACACGTCAGTTCAAGCCTGTCCGCCATGTTGGTCAATTGTGGAATGCTATTGTAGTAATACATTAATGATTTTTTTTATAACTTGTGCGATGCTTGTCGCTGACTTCTGCTCTCTCTCTGACAGCGTATCGATAAACATATGACATTTGTTACGTTCAACATTTTGCATCAAGCTGAAGGGAGAGAGCGGAACTGTTCGTCACTTGCTTTCTTCTCCTTGAGGTGTTAGGACGTATTCCAGGACTTTGTCTAATTATTGTAAGTGTGAGCTTCTTTTTTATTAATTTCAATAAACCCCCGTAGTTAATGTGAAATATCTTACTTACTTACAACCCCGTCTCCATTCTCACTAACTTCAAAGTTATTTATTTTCAGCAGATCCAGTACTTCATAAAGTGATGCTCGGGTATTGTTGCGATTTGTTTCGCGATTGTACTAAAACATTCTCTGTGTAACTTTTATTTATTTCGTGTCTATAAATGGTTTATTACATTTTAATGCCTGCAGAAAAATCTTCGTAATGTTTATGAAGTCCGATAATTTTGCAATTTTTGGCGACTATCATGATTAATTTTCCACACGGTCATAGAACAATAGTAACCGAAACGCACAATCCCAGCTTCAATTTATCGAAGTAATATTCCATTCATTACAGCTGGAATCACTACAGAACGTGACCGAAATATTTGTACCAGCTCTCAATGAGGTAAAATTTAGATTCCGCCGACTTCTTCTGTAATGTTGCTTTCTGGTGTTGTATTTGCCACCGAAATTACGACCGCTACCATTTAATGGCGGAATCCAATAATTTTGTTTAAATTGTCCCTTCCTTGTCAAAATTGCGTAGTAATCTCATTTAAAAATATTTCACTACCTGGTAAAATTTCATTTGCGGTCCCTAACCTTAACTTTAATACGCAACACCCATTTTCATACAAAAGCAGCATTACAAGAAGAATTGGCGACCGTGACAGGACAGTTCCGCTCTCTCCCTTCAGCTTGTTGCAAAAAAGTTGAACGTAACAAATGTCATATGTTTATCGATACGCTGTCAGAGAGAGAGCAGAAGTCAGCGACAAGCATCGCACAAGTTATAAAAAAAATCATTAATGTATTACTACACTATTTCTCCGTTAAAACTAAGCGTTAAGTCGACCCTCTTACTGTTAATGCATTCAACGGACAGTCAGTGCAAATTATCTACTTTCAAACAATATACTTTCTTGAATAAATCCTTGTGGTACAGATTACTAATTCATTCGTACGAGAAGGCCAATGAAAGTTACATAATTCGAAAGATTGTTTGTCGTAGATTTCAGGAATATAAATATTATGTGTGCATTTAGCCATTAAAAGTGGTAAAAGGAAATAGAAATTTTCCTATCTACAGCTTGGATCAAGTTCTGCATTCTCCAACAATCATCTCACTGATTGGCTATTCGCCCCGATCAAAGACGCTGTAATGCAGCGAATCTACAGTCTTAAAATAACGTAACGTATTAAAATATGTGAATATCGAAACATGGAGTGCTCCCAACTCACTTTCTTGTGCCGTTCAAATGCTTCATTTTCGCAGTGATTAAGAGTGGTTAAAGGAAATGGATGTTTTCATATGAATGCCGATATAAAGGATGATGCGCCAGGAGAGGCATCTAGCGGTGCTCGGGTGGAACTACGAAAGCTGTCATGTTTTTAACTTGTGTAATTTTATATAGCGACTAAGTGCAATGTTGCACTTGTTATTTTATACCCAACTGTTTTTAACGAAGTAGGATAAGTGCCTCTTAATCCGAAATGTATGTTTTTTTTTATATTTTACGTTATTTCTTGCATGTCTTTTATATTTTTGACAGATGGCTAGCTTATAACATATATGAGACCAGACGATGGTGACACAGTGCACTGAAACCGGTCGTCATTTAATAAATTATTAATGTGCAATCTTGGCTTTTTATTTTGAAAATAAAATACATTTTTATTGCGAAAATCCTTTTTGGGGGAGGATGGGAGGGGTCGCCTCTCGTAAAGAATAGACTTTAATTTTTCAACGCACCTCGACAACTGCGTCATGCTGCGGACTCGTGCAGAGGGTTCGGTAGGCAGTTCCTGGAAGCAAAGGTCCGTTGTGAGGCGTTGTCGTCATGTTGCGACCCACAAAAACGCCGCTTCGTCATGCGAGTCGTTGGTTGCTGTTCCGGGCCCCGCTGCCCGCGTCTCGCGTTGCCCCGGCAACAAGCCGCCGTCTACATGCTCGTCACGCCTGCTCGCTTCGCCTGCTGCTTGTCAAACGCTTGAAAGGTTGCTGCCGGATGTGACTCCACTCCAAGACATGATTAGCATGAAACCTGTCTCATAACTTCATTATTACGCGTATGAGCAACAGATACAGGGTGTCCAGAAAAGGACTCCCTGATTTCAAAATTAAATATCAAGAAAACAAAGATCGATAGAGGAATGCAGTAAACGGTATGTTTATTGTGAAAGCTGTAAGACGTTTATACGACAGTTTGAAATAATAGTTGCAAAAGCTGCTAACAGATGGAGCTGTACGCTGTACAGCTCATATCAGCATACATAACTGGAATAATCGTATGAAAACACTCTTTGCAAACAATCACATCACAATGTTTTCAAAATGTTCACCATTGGCACTACATAGGTGGCGCAAACGAAGAATGAAATTCGCCATCACATTTCGTAGTGTCTCAACCGAAATGGATTCACGTGCCACAGAGATCGCCGATTCAAGCTCGTCCAGCGTGGCGGGATGCTTCGGGCAGGCCATTTCTTTCACTGTGCCCCACAAAAAAAAAAGTCACAGGGAGTTAAATCCGGCGAATATAGGGTCCAATCCATGCCGGCACCAGTAAATATGGGATATTCGAAAGCAATGACTCGATTCCCGAAGTATTCCTCAAGCAAGTGAAACACTTCTTCGGTCCGATGTGGTCGGGCTCCATCTTGCATAAACTATACAGTACCTGGTCGATCATCTAACGCTTGCTGTGTGGTAACAAATTGTTCCAAAATTGCGACGTAACGTGCACCAGTGACCGTTTCTCGAATGAAAAAAGGGCCAATAATGCCTCTGCTGCATACTGCAGCCCACACAGTAACTTTAGGAGAATACAGGGGTTTCGCTTCACACCAATATGGCTTTTCGGAACACTAAAATCGCCAGTTCTGCTTATTCACGTATCCATTCAGGTGGAAGTGTGCTTCATCTGTAAACCAGATGCAGCCAACATCAAATCCTTCACTATCAATCATTGTGAGCATCTGATTAGCAAAGGCAACCCTTTGTTGCACAGCTCGTACGGGTATGGCCTGGTGCGTTTGAATTTTTAATGGAAACATATGTAGGCTATTTTTCAGTATTTTCTGCGTGCTTGAACGCTTCAAACCAGCCTCAGATGCAATTCTACGGACGGACGACATTGTATTAGTTACATAATATAATACCAACGCCATTAGTACTGTCACCGAAGTAATCTAAAAATATTCTGAGATTAACAGTGTGATTGTCATATAAGTAGCATCATAAGTATCACATTTCGTAACTGTTAATTGTTTTATTAGATGTTATCTGAAATAATGTGTTACATATGGTATGTACTTCCGTTAAGGCGTTAATAAATTCAGGGTCTAGTTGGGAGATCCATTCTTACGTTTGCTGCCTACAGTGAAATAATAAACAGCGGCAGTTAAATAGTTTATGGACCGTGAACCGCTGTCTGAGGAATAGAAGCCGATCACAACGCAGAGCAATCTTCAAAGAATTGTCACTACGCTACGACGGTATGCTGTCATTACGGTGATATCACCATGCACCCCGGCACTGAGAGCAGATAAAGTAAATTGTTAATTACTGCTAAAGGTATCTCCGCTGCAGTTTCATGGCAGCCGATCAGAGCAGATCCAATTTCCGGTATGGAACGAGGTCACCCACTCTGGGAAGAGCTTACCGTGCCATTATCAGTGCATTTGAGATCCTTCATGTGTCGTGTCCACTGAAAGGGTTGTAACTTTGTTATTGCGCATGTAGTTTGGTTGATTATTATCTTATTTGCATTTGACGACAAGCTTAGTGTCCCTTCAGTATTTAAGTGCTAAATTTACAGGGTGAAGCACTTAAAACTGCTTTGGAAATATTTGGAAAAATACAAATCGCATTAAAAAAGTTGCATTAAAAATTGTTGTCCTCGAATAGGGAAATTATTAACATAAATCTGGACCCCCTGCATCACACCTGGGGAGGGAAGCGGATGCCTTTGAAATCTTAAATAGGAATTCCTACTTTTATTGCAGATTTGGATTCTCTGTGAAAAAATATGTAACTTTTGAAAGAAACTTTTTTTTTCCTTTCATGATTGCTGGCGCTGTAGTCAGCAAAAATAGAAATGAGTTGAAAATTGCTGGAAAACTGTAATATCTCAAACAAATACTCATGAAATTAAGAAAATCAAAAAATAGTTTTTAATAATGCTATCATGTGATACCGTCTACCCTCTCGCAAACAATTCTTGGATTACTTTTGTCGTTACACAGGAACGACGAAAAAAATGTTCAAATGTTTGTAAATCTATCGGACCAAACTGCGTGGTCATCAGTCCGTAGCTTACAAACTACTTAAACCTAGGTAAACTAACCTAAGGACAACACACACACCCATCCCCCAGGGAGGACTCGAACTTCTACGGCGAGCAACCGCGCGTTCCGCAGCGAGACGCTTTAGACCGCTCTGCTACTCCACAGCGGCAGGAACGACGACGTCGATGGATTGGACAAGTAGGTGCTCGAACGTGGTCTGGTCGTTCACTCGATTAGATTTCTTCCGATTTGTTCCTGTGCGGATCGCTAAAAGAGGAGGTTTACATGAATGTACCAACACCCTTAAAAATATGTTTTACCAATGCCGGCTATTTAAAGAGACAAAGCAATTTCTTTAATTTCGTAAAACGCGAAATGAAAACAGTAAATCCGCATATCTTAACGAAGTATATTTTCAGAAAATACTACTCTCTCTGACTTGGAGCTAAGGCAAACTAACAGTGCTATTGGTCCTTTACTACCACTAACCAGAAACATATTACTAAACAGAGCTCGCTTCTATTACCTCAGATTACGACATCCTTTCTTTACCCTATTTTAATGTAATAAAGTCTACATGTTGCCTCAAGATACGGTCAAATTACTTATGAAAGCACAAATGGAAGTTTTGTCCAGTAGTTTTACAGATTATCTCTGGTTCAGACAAAGACGACTGTTTTAAACATGGAGGTATAAAGGAGTGACGATGATATGACTTAACAAAACTGAAGCCAGCGTTCGCCATATTAGTTGACCCAAATCATTAGGAGACTACTTTTTACGACTGCGTTTCGTTCTTTCCATTACTAAATATTACATTGTTTATCTGAGTACTCACGAACTCAGTTTCTTTTTGTTGTGTCGAATGCGTAATTTATCCAGTTATGTGACACATTTGGCCTCTTTAACGTAACTATTTGTGTTTATACATTTCGAAAAACTAAGAAGATAGTACAGTTTGTGAAGTAAACGGAATTTAGCTTCAAGCGCTTTGATTGTTTACAGTCGTAATTGATTAAAAAATACAGGTTGTGACGTTTATAGTGGTATTGATCATGGACTATAGTTGAAAGAAGTCACGTTTAATTTCCGAGTGCAGTAGACGTTCGCAAATCATGATAGTGTGTCTTGATTATTTTCTCATTCCGCACATGGGCAAGCAAGGAAAACGTAGTTCAGTATTATTTACACATTAACACTGAAAAAGTTGGAAATAGGAATCATTACCAATAAGCTAACTGCTTTTGTAGTTAGTGGCATAGAAATTAAAAGAATTACGATGTTCAAATGTTTGTAAATCTAAGGGACTGGAATACGATGGTCATCAGTCCTTGGGATTACTAACTACTGAAAGTAATTTATGCTAAGGACAGCACAAACACCCGTGCCCAAGGGAAGGACTCGAAACTCCGACGGCGAGCAACCGCGCGCTCCGCAACAAGGCGCCTTAGAACGCTCGGCCACTCCACTGCGGCATAGAATTAGGAAGCATCATTTAGTCATCACATACTTCTCTTCTGGGTCATTCGAAATGTATACACGTAACTAGTCAGTGATGCCACGTGTATCGTATTACTGCGTGAAATATGCATTCAAGTTCAGGAAATGTTCAAACATTTCTTGACAGTACATAATCCACGTAAGCACTGCAATATCCAGCACTTAAAACAGCTGTTCTTAAGAATCGGAAACAATAGTGTACTATTATCAGCATTAACTACGATGACGTCTGGCGCGATGCATGTTGGGAGCGACCGTAGTTCGCCCTGCGCACTAGAGTTGAGTCGATTCGAGAATATGTCATTCATTTGAACGAATTGAAATAAAGAATCGTCAGAATCGAATCGTCGTTCAAAAGAATAGTCTGTCTCGTGTCGATTCCAAGATTCAGCGATTCATGATTCGAAGGCAACTGCCAAATCGTGCCGAATGATTACGAAAACCAGAAAGCAGACAAGGAGGACGACGCGTATGAACAAAGGAAGCACAGAACGAAAATCGTTAATTATTATTCACGAATTACAGATGACTGAAACGAAACGCAGTGAAATACAGAGCTGCCGATAAACACGATTAACATCAAGAAATCGAAGTATTATGAAAAATTACGTACTTATTATGCGTTACAGGTGTAGTGCAACACACACTCGTCGTTTATACAGTTTACATGTAGGTCCTACTGCAATATATTTAAACGAGAAATTCTTGCACATTTATATTTCGTATATCCCGGAAACGATTCTAACTATTTGGATTATACGAGGCGCGTCCAGAAAGTAAGTTCCGCTTCAATTTATCTCCTCTGCAGCGCTGCGACTGCAGTTCCGCCCATGCGCCGTAGACGATGTGTATCAAGGAGAAGAACGTGCGCCATTTGGAGATCGCTGTCAGTTACGTACGCTTTGTTGTGCTTGTTTGAAATGTCGGCGTTGATTGAAAATCCCGCCGCCTGTGAAATCAGGTCGGTGATTCGGTTTCTGAATGCGAGGAAAGTGAAAGTTATCGGCAAATTTGCGATGTTTACGGACCAAATGCGATGAGTGATTCGATGGTGAGAAGATGTTTCCGACAGTTCAATGGCGGGCGTAGTGATATGCATGATGAAGAACGAAGTGGGCGTCCACCTTTTGTTACAGAAGAACTGGTTCAAGCGATTGATGACAAGATCCAGGAAAACCGTAGGTTTACAATTAGTGCTCTCTTTATGGACGACGAGCTGAAAGAAACTGTTTCCAGCTGGTTGGAGACACAGGCGGCAGATTTCTATGAAGAAGGTATACAAAACCTGGTAACACGCTATGATAAATGCCTGCAAAATTTCGGCAGTTATGTGGAAAAATAGTTTAAGAGTTGTATAATTTTGTGCATATAAAAATTTCTTCTATATGTGTGTACAATTTCATTTTATTACCAAACGGAACTTACTTTCTGGACGCGCCTCGTAATTGTTATTTAGAAAGGTTTTTGTTTCTTGCGTTCATCTACATAGTTGTAGTTTTGTTAAAACTCAATTTTACAAAAATATTGTTTTTATATAAAAACGCGATTTTATATGTTTTTAACACCCTCTCGGATTTCTTTTTCTTTTCGTTCTTTACACAAAATTGCGGATTTCTTGAACCTCGAATAAAATTAAGGAATTTAGAGACGCATTTAGATTTTTAAAAATTATTCGTACAGACGTGTTTCCTGAAAGTACGTAATTTTACTTAATAAGTATTTTATGAAGATTAGATATGTATTAATTACCATACATTTTTGAATTCATATTTAGCTGACAAGTATTCGAACAAATTGAAAACAAATATTATAAAATTACAGCAAGATTCGAACTACGTGATCTACATTCATGGTTTTGAAAATCTACAACGCTACCGAATGAACTACGTTGATCGCATAAATAATTGGTACCATTATGTGTATTTATATCCGCTTGCAAAACTTCAAAGACTATTTTCTCGACAATTTTTGAGAATTGAATCGATGGATTTGGCTGGTTATTATTTTAACTTTACGCACCATAAGTATTAAAAAATCCGATACCCTTATTGTCTCCTTTCTGGCATTCTGTAAGAATCGTGCCGTCGCAGATCATCAGAAAGAATCGTGAACGAATCGTAGGGAAAGATTCACAAAGGTTAGATTCCAGTGCCATCTATGAGAAGTATGTAGAACGTTTTGACATTCTGTATGAATCGTATAAAGAATCCTAAAAGAATCGTGAACTAATCGTATGAATCGATACACAATGGTGGAATCGATTCGTGAATAAGAATTGTGTTGCCCATCCCTACTGCCCACTGGCTTCAAAACAACATAAAGAATTAAATCTTACTAGTTCACCAAATGTTGCCATTTCGTCTCGGAGACGTAGATTACGAACTGCAAGAGACAGTGGTGTTGAGCATGTTTCACAACACAGCTAGCAGTTTGGGCTTGCTGAGCGGCCGACATCGTCAGACGCAGACGTTTACGGTTTGCCTCGCGCCAGCTCGCTGCTGTAGCGGCCCTGCGTGCCAGAGCCGGATAGTCCGGGAAATTAAACGTCTCTGCGCTTCCGCCAGCACATCGTATTTCCGATGGCCGCCGGCGAAAGAGGAGCGAGGGGAATAAAAAACAGAAAGAGCCCGGCGAAGCGCTTCACAACGGAAAAGAGCCACGGAAAAGGCTGCGCCATTTAAACTGCTGTGTGCTATCCTCCAACACTGGAGGCGCGTCCGCAGAGCGACTGGATGGTGAAGCAGGGTGAGCAGGGACAGACAGAGGTGCAAAGAGCAGTTAACCTCTGCCTTTTGGACCACTAATGTGCCGCCAGGGAGGCTGTGGCAGGGACGTACGTCCAGCTGGGAGACAGAAAAGGGATATGAATAGAGACGAGTCACTTCGCGCTTGGGTCGAACCCGATAATTAGTTTTAATGAAGTAGAATGTTGATCTGGTATATGTTATAATGCAGCTAATCCGGTAAAACCTTATTCAGAAGCAAGGTTTGCACAAAAAGATTTATTTAACAATTACAACAGCAGGCCCCTACGACTTGAAGCTGTAAATCAGATAAATTCCAATGTCTGATGGGCACAAGTAGCCTAAATTTACAACAAATCCGGCCAAAAAGGCTTGCAATAAATTAATTCTTACTAAATGAGGCCTACATTAAGATACATTAATCATAGTGAATCATTTAATCTCACATAGGAAATAAAACATGAAATATCAAACCAGGTAGGAACAGAGTTACAATAACAATATAATTATTAATTAGTTAACACCTTGTAATATATTGCGCTTTCTTTCTTCCGATCAGGTGTTGGAATAGTAGTTACTGTTCGTAGCCGCTATTAAAAGTTCACTAACGGTACGCCGGCCGCGGTGGCCGAGGGGACTAAGGCGCTCCAGTCACGGTCTGCACGGCCACTACGGTCGGGGGTTCGAATCCCCCCTCGGGCATGGATATTTGTGCCGTCCTGATTTGTAAGTAGTTCATAAGTAGTTTGTAAGTTTAGGGACTGATGACCCCGTAGTTAAGTCCCATAGAGTATACAAACATTTGAACTAACGGTACAATATTACAGGAAAATAATTTGGTGGATCTGACACATTTAGGTAACTTTATAAATAGAAGACTCAAAAAAGGAAGCGGAACCTGACTTTAAAGTTTAGCGGCAGTAGTAATTTGGAATGAAAGCAACACTTGAGCACAACATAAAACAAAGAAACTAGCAGATTCTGCTATGAACTTTCTTAACGTGATAATTATGTTAAGTTGACTGGATGTAGCAGATTATGCTGTAAAAACTCTTGCATTGTGTAAAATGATGCTTGGTTGGCTTGGAGCAGATTGTACTAACTGAATGACTGTGAAGAAAAATATTATTTTATCTTTCGTGACGAAATCGATCGGATTTCAATTAATTCCGAAGATTCCCTTGCAGGCATTACTATCAAGTCGCGTTTATAAAAGTTACATATAATGGAATCTAGAAGTTTTAAATAAATTATAGATACAAGTCTAACAATGAATCCAAGCATCATATTATGTAATTAAGATTACTGCTGGAAAAATAGAATCACTTCATGAATTATTAAAGGTGGGTCATTTTAAATAAGTAACAGATTTATACGTAACTAAATATATTTTCACCATACTTCATGAGAAAAACGCTCTCAATGAAGTAGGAAACATGAAAGACGAAGTTCACAACCACGTTCTGGGCAGCTCGTAAAAAATAGATGATTATCAAAAATATATGAAGAACGTAATTAGCTGCCAGAGAAAGCTGTGGTCAGCGATAAGCATCGTTAATAAATTATTTATCGAATGAAAATTTTTAATGTAATAGTACAATCTTAGTGTCTTACTAAATGGGGCCTCCATTAAAATACATTAATCATAGTGAATATTGAAACATACATATAAAATAAAATATGAAATGAAACCAGATGGGAGCAGAATTACAAACATATATGTATATTTTACGGTCTCTCGTACACTGACGGTCACCGGCGCCTACCAAGCAAGGTAAAAGAAGAATATGTAAATGGTTATTGATGGTACCGGCGGAAACCTACCCGAAAGGAAGAAATACTCAACTTAAGGTTCCCGACCGCAGCCGCAGGCATCAGCCAGCTAGGCCCTGAGCGCCGAACTCTGCACTGCACCGCCCGGCACGATCAACCAGCACCGGCTGACCAGCCACGCTCCCATATGGAAAAGACAGGCTCAGATTAACAGCACGAACATATGAAATTTACAACCTTAACTAAATAAATGGGTAACTGACCACTAATCTAAACAGCCCCAATCTTAACGACATGAACATATGAGAATCACCAACTCAACCAATAAAATAATAAATGAAAAATCTACATCTACATCTACATGGGATACTCTGCAAATCACATTCAAGTGCCTGGCAGAGGGTTCATCGAACCACCGTTATACTATTTATCTCCCATTCCATTCTCGAATAGCGCGCGGGAAGAAAGAACACCTGAATCTCTCCGTTCGAGCTCTGATTTCTCTTATTTTATTCTGATGATCATTTCTACCTATGTAAGTGGGAGTCAACAATATATTTTCGCATTCGGAGAAGAATGTTGGCGATTGGAGTTTCGCAAGTAGCCCACGCCGCAGCGATAAGCGCCGTTATTGTAATGATTCCCAACCCAGATCCTGTATCATTTCCGTAACGCTGTCTCCCCTGTATCGTGACAATACGAAATGAGCTGCCCTTCTTTGGACTCTTTCGATGTCCTCCGTCAAACCCACCTGATAAGGATCCCACACTGGGCTGCAATACTCCATAAAAGGACGGACAAGAGAAATGTATGTAGTTTCTTTAGTTGTTCTGTTTCATCTTTTAAGGGTTCTGCCAATAAAACGCAGTAACTGGTTCGTCTTTCCCACGACATTATCTACGTGTTCTTTCCAATTTACGTCAGAAGGAATTGTAATTCCTAGGTTTCGTTTCGTACTCATGTGGACAACTTCTCACTTCTCATTATTTAGAGTCAACTGCCAATTTTTACACCATACTGATATCTTATTCAAATCGTTCTGCAGTTGGTCTTAATCTTCAGACGATTTTACTAGACGGTAAATGACGGCGTCATGTGCAACTTAGATATCCCTCTAAATCGTTTATGTAAATAAGGAACAGCAGAGGACCAATAACACTACCCTGCGGAACGACCGATATCACCTCTGTTTTAGTCGATGCCTTACCATCGATTACTACGAAGTGTGTCCTGTCTGACAGGAAATCCCATATCGAGTCGCAAATTTGGGGCGATATACAGTAACCATACAATTTGATTAAAAGCCGTTTTTGACGTACGGTGCCAAAAGCCTTCTGGAAATCAAGGAATACGGAATCAATTTGCGAACCCTTGTCGATATCACTCATCACTTCGTGTGAATAAAGAGCTAGTTGTGTTTCGCATGAACGATATTTTCTAAATCCATGTTGACCTTGGGCCAATAGATCAATTCTGTTCGAGATAATTCATAATAATTGAATACAGGATATGTTCCAAAACCCTGCTGGAAATTGAAGTCAATGAAATAGGCCTCTAGTTTAGTGGGTTACAGCTACTGCCTTTCCTGAATATAGGTGTGACCTGTGCAACTTTCCAGTTCTTTGGTACAGATCCTTCTTTGAGAGAACGGTTCTATATGGCTGTTAAATAAAGAGCTATCTCTTCAGTATAATCAGATAGAAATCTAATTGGTCCCTCTTCCTGTCCCTGTCATGCAGGCCTGTTATTCCATTTAGCAGCACTCAAAATCACGGCTCCAGAGATCCCGACGACGCGGCCAAAGCTCGGACGCGCGCGACCAGCCCAAAACAACCCTTACGGCCAAGCCGCCTCTCTCCCCGGAAAACACGCCGTGAGGCGCTGGCACCGCACTCTCTGACGTCGACCAACCACCCCCTCTCTCGTCCGTCCGTCACGAGCAAAGACCTTGTAAAAGTAACTGGACTCCCTAACGGCGCTGCTGTCGCGGGATAATTTGAACCTTCGGCCGGCCGCCATGGTAGTGGCAAGCGTCACATAAATACCAGTGTTGTTAGCAGGTAAATCGTGTATTATATAGTTACTGCGGTATGTATACACAATTGATAGTCACGTCTGTATTGTTTGACTATCGCAGTGTACATGAAGCAGGATGGCGAAGAGCTGCTCAGCGTTTAAATGCATAAATCAATTTAAGAAAGGAATAAAAAGATAGAATACAGTATTCCCATTTATATTTCTCAGGAATACAAGTAGCCCTACTACTTGTGTTCAGAGATAGTTAGTCTTGCTTTGTAGGTGGTTATTCAAGACAATACAGGATTCAATGGAATAAATAACAGTCGTAAAAAAGGAGCTACTTTAGGCAGTACCGGTGGACAGAAAGTCAAAAAAGTTTCATTTTATTATTGTGTAAAATAATTATTGGGGTCACGAAATTAGTTGCCTCACTGCAGTTCGAATTTTTGTTTATGAAATTAATATTAGCAACTTGTAAGGCAGAAATTAAAGGTAATCTGCTTTACATATAGGTATAACAACTGAAAGGGGTTTGTGGACCTGTGTATAGTTCCGTATATGAACTGTGGCTACAGTGGATGCACATTGTGAAGTTCAACCTTGTGACGACAGTTGCTGATTTTTGAGCAGTTCACGCTACTATTTGGCTTACAGCATTAAAAATGCTAATATTTCAGTTAGATACCGTAATGCATTAGTCAAGAAAAAGTTATGGTATGCTTCGTGTTTTAAAAAGAATTTGGTTGTGACTGATTGCTGTATTCACAACGTAAGAAGCTATTTTGCAGTTATGTATCTAATGACATATTTGAATTTCACAGTCGATTTTTAACACTAGCTGTTTCAGTCAATCCTGTTTGATTTTTTGATGCTATGAAATATCTAAATATTGGAGAATACAGCATTAAAGCATAGACGTAAGGTGTGAAACTATTGTTTGTACAAAAGTTTCACAATCGTAGAATATACTGAGAAAGTGCCAAACAATCGTGTCTGATGATAAATACCGTTCATACGCTGCACTTAGAACGCAAAAGAACTATATTTTATAGTTCGATTTCGCTAGGAAGAGGAAACGCCGTTGGCCAATTTCTACACCTTATGTGTAATAAATTTACGCACATTTGATAGTTGCTGTATATTCAAGGAGTCTGAAGCTGTTTTGTTGTTCTACATTTCAATTAGACATAGATTTCGCGACTTAACTCAAATAAATACTCTTTCTAATCAAAAGAGTCTTACGCACATTTAATCTTGGCGCTGAAGTTTGCCACCACAATGGCCGCCGAGACGCTCTTCAATTTTTCCCTTGTTCGCAGTCGGTCGCTTACGGGGTTGTGGGGGCTTGGTCACAAGGCATCGAGCTCAGGCAAAGATAACACCAGCAGTCGCTAACATCGATACACGAACCGAAACGGTTCAAATGTGACCTAGACATTGAGTTTAATGGGGTATTCGGAAATTCCCGTTGAAAACGGATAACGTGTAGAGAGATTACATAACACACTGCCGAGAAAGAAATTAACACTTCTGGAAAGACGACGTCGATTTTTATTTGATGGCAGCAGATGCCTCATGGGGGATAGTAGATGTTTCAGCGTCGTCCGCCAACATAGCTGTCAGAGGGCCACCTGTGTGCATCCTTTAGTAGGGGAAATTTACAGTCATGTCACGGCCAAGTAAATTAAGAAAGAATTGTCTAAACAAATAGAAGGAGTCAGCCAAGATTCAGATACTACAAACAGCGAAATCGTAAGCCAGTTAGGAGCACCAGCCGTTGTCAACAGCAGAAGGACATGACTGCCCGGCAGACACGGAACTGGAGCGACACCCCGGCTGGGGAAATTTACAGAGCAGGGCTAAGAATGGAGAAACGCTAGGGAAAGCGTATGCTAGGCTACGGAAACACTAGAAAACGTCCTTCAAAGGGATTATAAAAGGGCAGAATTTTGACAGGGAAGTCAGTCGAAGGAAGTTGCAGGCAGCCAGTGGCTAGAGACCGCCATCAGGAGGAAGCAGTAGAAGGTAGCCGAGGAGACGCCATCTCCAGCAGTCGCAGCGACAGCAGGTGACCTTCTAGAACTTCGAGGAGACAGTATTTCTCCATCTCACGTAGAAAGGCCTAGTCAGCAGCACGATAAGTACAAACAGTTTTCACTGAATAGCGTTGAACAAAGGCAGTTCTCCTTCGTCTCAACAGTAGTCCCTTATCTTAATGTCTAACAGTCACGGTGATTGTCCCCTAGTTGGAAGCCAGGAGTACCAATAAACAAGTAACAGAACAAGTGACAACGGTTGTACTTACCTCTGAACAGGCACTTCAGTTATAATTCCCATAAGTAGTAGAGGTCAGTAATAGACAAAGAAGGGATCTTGGTTGACAACCATATAGTGGATTGTGTGTATAGTTAATGGGAATATCTGGCCTGACACCTCAAATTTATATGTGCTTAAAGAGTAATAAAACAGTGATTTAAAGACAGCTACGAATATTATCTTAACGGCAACTAATCAAGTTGCCACTGAGACCAGTGTTTCTCCTTTCCCTGCTGCTACCACATACATTTCCTAAAATACCCAGGAGGCTCTCTCCCTGTCGACTCCGCTATAAAGGTTAATTGAGAAACAAACAGCCACAGAAAGTCTTCAACGTCCCAACTGCGCTACGCAGGCCACTCTCAGCTTGATAGTCAGGTCCTGTGTCGGGACGCGACAGTCATAAATTAGGCCCAGTGTGACATCAACTGCTCCGCAGCGGCGCCTGATGAACATAGTGGGAACGTATGAAACATCAGCTCATCTATATCACTAGATTGAGTCGTTTCTACATAGCGGAAAGCACCACATCATTCTCCACGGTAAAAACACTTCGCATGTTAAATTGATCTCAGGCGTACTCCAGTGGAGTCTTATAGGAGCGCGGCTTTTCACAATATAGATCAAGGGAATGTGGCGGAGGGTACCTTGTATTCCATTGTCCCGCCTTTTCTAGTCGCGAATAGTACCAGGAAAAATGATTGCCCTAATATCGCTACGTTTATGCTTGTGGCCGCTTCGCGAGATATAGGGCTACGTATAACGATGCAGTGTATTACTTGACTGCATGAAACGTACACTCTCTGAACTCTGAACTCTGTACCACGATACAGAACGCCTCTCTTGCAACGTTTGCCACTCGAGCTTCTTGATCATCTTCGTGACGCTTTCACGCTAACTAAATGAGCCTGTAATAAAGCGTGCTGCTCTCCGTTGGATCCTCTGTACGTCCGCCATCAGCCACACCTGGTACGGATTCTCCGGCCGCGGTGGCCGAGGGGACTGAAGCGCTCCAGTCACGGTCTACACGGCCACTACGGTCGGGGGTTCAAATCCCCCCTCGGGCATGGATATTTATGCCGTCCTTAGTCTTAGCTAGTTCATACGTAGTTTGTAAGCTTAGGGACTGATGACCCCGTAGTTAAGTCCCATAAGTTCTACAAACATTTGAACATTTGGTACGGATTCCACACTGGTGAGCAACACTCTAGCGCTGACCGAACGAGACTTTTGTAACCTACTTCGTTTGTTGCCGCACTACGCTCTATGAAAATTCTCCTGTGAATCTGTCTGACATCTGCCTTACCGACGATGGCTTTCATATAGTCTATTTCAAATCACCCCTTACTACATTTCCAGATATTTTGTGAGAGTAAATGCTTCCAGTGGTTGTCCTGCTATGGCGTAGTTATATAATAAAGGATCTTTCTTTCCACACTCCTGGCCATTAAAATTGCTACACCATGAAGATGACGTGCTACAGACATGAAATTTAACCGACAGGAAGAATATGCTGTTATACGCAAATTATTAGCTTTTCAGAGCATTCACACAAGGTTGGCGCTGGTGGCGACACCTAAAACGCTTACATGATCGACGTTTCCAACAGATTTCTCATACACAAGCAGCAGTTGACCGGCGTTGCCTGGTGAAAAATTGTTGTGATGCCTCGTATAAGGAGGAGAAATGGTTACCATCACGTATACGACTTTGATAAAGGTCGGATTGTACCCTATCGCTATTGCGGTTTATAGTACTGCGACATTGCTGCTCGCGTTGGTCGCGATCTAACGTCTGTTACCAGAATATGGACTCAGTGGGTTCAGAAGGGCAATACGTAACGCCGTGCTGGATCCCAATGGCATACTTACTTACTTACTTTCCGTGTCCGGAACTAGACTTCTAACTTCCAAAAATTAGCAGCCAATATGGCTTTGTCGTTAGCCTCCCATAAGTCTTCGATTGCGCAGGGCTTTTCTAAATATGGACATATAAGCAGATGTTGAGGATCCTGTACAGCACCACAAAGACACAGAGTGTTCTCATTATCTTTTAGAAAGCCCCATCGCTGCATGTTTGTCTTGCACTTTAGCATTTCTACCCTTATACGGTTCAGGGTTCTCCAGACTGTGTATGGCAGGTCTCCACCAGGTGCCAGTTCTTCTTTTGCTGCTTCATACGGGCTTCTCAAATCCATTTCCCACCTTGCAATACGGTTTTCTGCGGCCGACCCTTCCAGTGCTCGGGTACGTGACAGGAAGCTCGTTTTCGAACGAAGCCGTCGGTCAGCAGGCTGGTGTCCATATAGAGGGTGACGCATGTCCTTTTCTTGCTTCGTTTTTTCAGCTTTGGCAGCAATTTCACGTCGTACATTGGGCGGTGCGATCCCCATAATTAAGTACATCTTGTGTACTGGTGTTGGTTTCAGGCACCCTGTCACAATCCGTGCCATTTCATTCACCGCGGTGTCAACTTTTCTCGCGTGTGTTGACGAACTCCATACTGGAGCGGCGTATTCCGCAGCTGACACACTAAGCGCAAGGGCTGAGGCTCTCAGGACTTTTGGGTTTGCACCCCAGGAGTCCTGAGAGCCTCAGCCCTTGCGCTTAGTGTGTCAGCTGCGAAATACGCCGCTCCAGTATGGAGTTCGTCAACACACGCGAGAAAAGTTGAGACCGCGGTGAATGAAATGGCACGGATTGTGACTGGGTGCTTGAAACCAACACCAGTACACAAGATGTACTTAATTATGGGGATCGCACCGCCCAATGTACGATGTGAAATTGCTGCCAAAGCAATGGCATAGTATCACTAGCATTCGAGATGACAGGCATCTTATCCGCCACGTCTCGATCCCTCAGTCAACAGATGGGAACGTTTGCAAGACAACAACCATCTGCACGAACACGTTTGTAGAGTTATATTCTTCAGATTACTAAATATCTATCAGATCGCTATAAAACCGTGCCTAAAAACTTCCTCGGGTAGAAATTAGTAACTGTACAAATATTTAAGCCTCTGCGTCTTGTCGTACGGACGTGATAAGCGTACACGGAATAGACACTATCAGATCGCCATAAAACCATGCCAAAAACCTTCCCCTTGTAGACATTAGTAACTGTACAAATGTCTTGTGGTTCAGACGTGATAAACGTACACCGAACAGACATTCACATTTATAGATGTAGAGTATGCTTGTTATCTTTATATTTATCCACTGGTTCATCGCCACTCTAAAAGATAACTGATACCTTGGGCTAATATTGACAAAATATGGGTCTACCATTTTTAAGCGCAATATGTGTTTTGACACCGCTTCGGCAAGATAGCCTTGCGATAAGCAAATATTTGAGCTGTAAGGAACGTGATGTGAATAAGAGACTGCATTTGGAACTGTTAGACACGGGCTGTTATGGGACTGGAGATGTAAACGTCAGACGAACTGGCAGTCCAGTTTGTGGGAAGCGCTCACAAATCGATCGCTCCGGCAAGTGCAGTGCTTTGATTTCCCCAGACGGCACTGAAGCGCGTTCTTCAGCAGCAGACACGTGTGCAGTGCGTGCAAAATGCAGTCGCCGCGTGCTGGAGGCAGTGGCTAGCGCTATGAAGTCCGTGCTCCACTTCTGGCAGATACCCGAGGGATAACCATCTACGTGTTATTGCCTTCAGAATCAACAATGGTTTATTTGTCGGGGCAATGAAGACTTTCTAAGAAACTGGTAAATCGAAAAACTGGACTTCTTTTTAAACGTGAATTTCCGTTTTCTTCTTTATAATGAAAATAAAGACGTAATGATTAGGAACTTTCAAAATTCGTCCTCTTAGTATGATTGGAATTTAAGTGTTTATTGCGCTCGATTTGTTCCCTCTTCTTTTTTCTTTCGTTTGTCGCAGCGTACGCTTTGATGTTGTTATGGTGGTGCTGGTGGTTTTCATTGCGGCGACTGGTTTGATGCAGCTTACCACCCTACTCTATACTAAGCAAGCCTACACGTGTAGGTGTCTGAACAGAGAAATTTGTTCATAGAAACAACGATATTAGAGACGAAAAATTATTTAGATATAAATAAGTGACATCTGGTGTGACCCAAGTAAGTCTCATGCAACAAAGCTGCTTTTGGTGTAATTTAGAATCTTGAATCGGAGAGAATGAAATGGTAGCATTGGTTGGGAAGGGAGTAAGAAAGAGTAGTAGCCTTTACCTTACAGCAAGCAGTGAAGGAAAACAAGGAGAAATTTGGAGAGGAAATTAAAGTCTGCGATGAAGAAATAAAAACCTCATAAGAACGGCAACCCACATATGTTTGAACTTGCTTACTTATTTGTCTCTTGGCGATTTTTACCCACACACTTTCCTCTAACGCTAAATTCACGCTTCCTTGATGTCTAAGAATATGTACTAATACCGAGCTCTTCTTTTATTCAAGGTATCCCAAAAATTCCTTTTCACCACAATTCGGTATTTCCTAATTAGTTACACGATCTGTCCACCTAATCTTCAGCATTGGTCTGTAACACATCCCAAAAGCTTCTATCCACTTCTTGTCTGAACTATTTATCGACCATGTTTCATTATTACACAACACTCTATTCAAATGTCTTCAGAGAAGACTTCCTGACGCTTGAATCGATATTCTACGTTAACAAATTTCTCTTTTTCAGAAACGCCCTTGTACCCATTGCCATGTTATATTTGACTAGTCGTCCCGGCAATGCTTCGCAATTGCTAATATCTATGTACTCTTGCTTTGAACGTCAAAAGTGCAAAATTTTATCGCAATCGTACGAATGCTATTGATATCCCTCCTCCCCCCTAAAAAAAGAGCTCTTTCAGATTTCCACTAATTTTCCTATTTCCTGGTCAACTATTTCAAACTTTTACTTCACTCAAACCATCCTCTCGCTTTGAACGTCGAATGTGCAAAATTTTATGGCAATCAGATAAATAGTTTTGATATTTCATAGAAAAATCTTATTCTATTTTTTTTTCTGAATTTTCCAATTTTCCGGGAAACGTTTCCAAATTTTTATTTCATAAGAACTTTACTCTTGCTTTGAACGTGAAATATGGAAAATTTTATCGCAATCAGACGAATGACATTGATATCCAATTGAAAAAAGCTCTTTCAGTTTCTCGCGTGTTTTAAAATTTTCCAGGTAACTTTCCCAAATTTTTAGTTCATAAGAACGTTCACTTTCGTTGAACGTCAAATGATCAAAATTTTATGGCAATCTCATGAACAGTTCTCAACTTATGATGCTAAGTACATTTAGGAAGACATTGAAAAAGGAACTTGGTTCGAATTCCTTTTTAACTGTCCCTCGCTTTTTTTATTTTTTATTTTTTTTTATTTTTTTATTTTATTTTTTTTTACTCAAAACCTTTCCAAGACCATAATGAACAAAACGAAAATTGAACTACTCCTCTCCGTCTTGCGAATAGTCAGTTATAGTTCTGAATTCAATCAAAAACACATTGAAAAACACAATTTCAGTTTTTCACTAATTTTCCAATTTTTCGCTAGATTTTCCAAAAACATTATTTCATACAAACCTTGTCCTGTCAAGCCGTACTCAAGTGATGCTCTTACAACCATGTAGCTATCTATTTTTATTCATCGAAAAAATCGCTTTCGGTTTTTCCTAAATGTTCCTAGTTTCCGGCCGACTTTTCCAATTTTTATTTGCTGCGATTATTCCTCTTGCTTTCAACAAGAAATGTACTAAATTTTATCGCAATTGAACGAATGGTATTGATATCTCACTGGAAAAAGCTGTTTCAGTTTTTCCCTATTTTCCTCTTTTCCGGACAACTTTTGCATATTTTATCGCCGTTTAAACCTTCCCTGAAATTCCAAGAATATTTCAAGACTAAAATTAGCCATATCGGTTCAGCCGCTATGGAGTTTTAGCGAGTCTAACGAACAGCAATTCATCTTTATATATGCAGACATCATATGTTCCTACTACAAACATCGTATGTTATTTTACAATCTACCACCTACCACCTTTATTGTTTTGTTACCCAGTATACTTCCTTCAGCATCGACTGATTTCCTTAGACTACGTTCCATTAACCTTGTTCTGCCTATGTTAATAATGTTCATCTTATACGTTCCTTTCAATACAGTGTCCACCCCATTCAGTTGCTCTTCCTTGCTCTCTCTGACAGAATTACAAGGTCATCGGCAAACCGCAAGATTTTATTTCTTCATCCTGGACTTTAATTTCCTCTCCAAATTTCTCCTTGTTTTTCTTCACTGCTTTTCTAAGGACAGATTGATTAAATAACACTGGGTAAAGGCTACTACTCTTTTTTACTCCCTTCCCAACCAATGCTTCCATTTCATGCTCTCCGATTCAAGATTGTAAATTATACCAAAAGTAATTTTGTTGCATGAGACTTACTTGGGGTGACACCTGACGTCACTTATTTGTATATAAACATTTTTTCGTCTCTATTATCGTTCTTTCTATGAAGAAATTTTTCTGTTCAGACACTTACACATGTAGATATTGCTTTAAAATGTATTTTGCTTGGCAGAGAGACATCATAGGATACTGAAAGAAGATCACTTAGAAAACTGGTGGTAGTAATTCAATCAGTAAAGGTGATTAATGAAGGATCATGGTTCTATTCTTATAGTTTGTAACCTCTAGTTTCTAATTCAACCACTGGAAACAATCCTCTGTCCAGGAAATCTGTGTTAATTCCCTTGTTAAATGTGTGACATACATTAGGTTTTAGATATACCTTAACGTACAGCTTCATTGAGGAAGTTAGAAACTTAGCTTTAATACATTTTTATCATATATGCATTTGATACATGTAGCTTATTATGCAACCTCAAAAAATCAGGCATGATAAAAATTTTCGCTTAGATGGCTCTCTTGCTCTATCTGAAGTCACTATACGGTATTCTTACTTCTGATATAATATGCGACTGTGTACGTGTTTGCGATTTTGTATTAATGAATAATTTGATTTCTTTCCTATTTCAGGTGAGTAACGGTTTTGTGCAGCGTAAGGTGGAACACGTAAGTTACAAAAAGTTACATACAGGCAATCCAACAATAACTTCCTGTCATTTAGTTAAGATGAATTAACGTAGTTACCTGGCATGTTATGCCTGTGGAGAGCGATGTTTTTCAATCTTAGCAAAAATACACCGTCTTCAGATTATTGAGTCAAGATCGTCAATACCGTATCATTTACTTGTCTTTGCAGGTTTCTATGATGTATGTCAGCCGGCCGTGGTGGCCGAGGAGACTGAGGCGCTTCAGTCACGGTCTGTACGGCCACTACGGTCGGGGGTTCGAATCCCCCCCTCGGGCATGGATATTTGTGCCGTCTTTAGTATAAGGTAGTTCATAAGTAGTTTGTAAGTTTAGGGACTGATGACCCCGTAGTTAAGTCCCATATGCTTAACAAACATTTGAACATTTTTGATGTATGTCATCATCATCTTCAGAAGACGTTAAAGCCGATTCACTTTGGAGAAAGTGTAAAATAAAGGGCTTCTCGTCAAAAAGTAAAACGAATAAAAATACATAATCAACTTGTTACAATACCCACCACCAAAATGGATAATCTAAAGCAGGGGTAGGCAACCACAAAGCAGTGGCGATCTACTATTTCATGCCGTTGTATCAGAGTGACCAACTCCTTATAATAATTCTTATCTTTTAATATTGAAGTACCACAAAACAACTACATTCAACTATAAGCATTTACATCATCACTATTTGTTCGAAATATAAAAAGTTATTTCATAATATTTTACATTGTACATTTAACCTGAAACTTGAGTAGATGTTCAGTTCACAGTGCTCTTGATATTTGGTGCATAATTCGTTTGGTGGTGAAATACAAGAGTCACGGTGTTCATCAGCCAACCTTGTCTGCGTGTATTTTTAATGAAATTCATATGTGAAAATAATTACAGCATAGGTAGAAGAAGCAAAGAACGCCTTTATATTTAAGTGCAACATTAACTAATACAGAGTATTTCTCCAGGTGATTTAGAGCTCAACAGTTTTTGGGTTCCGCACTATTTTTGAAAAACAATTTTTGATGACGTTATTTCAAGTTCTTGATACAAGAAACCATTTGAATATCTTATTTGCAAAATATCTCGTCCACACACTATAAAACGCAGGAGTTTACCACACCAAAGAAATTAATATTTTAGAAAATCAGTGTGGGTTTAGGTCTCTTAGAGGCTGTCAGGACCAGATCTTTAGCCTACGGCAGGTAATGGAAAAGTGCTATGAGTGGAACAGGGAATTGTATCTCTGTTTCATAGATCTGGAAAAGGCTTATGACCGTATTCCCAGGAGGAAACTACTGTCAGTTCTTCATGATTATGGTATAAGAGGCAAACTTCTGCAGGCAATTAAACGGCTTTACGTAGACTGTCAGGTAGCAGTTAGAGTAGATGGCAAATTAAGCTCATGGTACAGGGTAGTTTCAGGGTAAGACAAGGCTGTAACCTGTCACCACTGTCGTTCACACTATTTATGGATCATATGTTGAAAACAGTAGACTGGCAGGGCGGGATTAAAGTAGGTGAAAACAAAATAAGCAGTCTCGCATATGCGGATGACTTAGTTGTAATGACCGATTCGATTGAAAGGTTGCAGACTAATATTTCAGAGCTCGATCAGAGGTGCAAGGATTATTATATGAAGATCAGCATCTCCAAAACGAAAGTAATGTCAGTGGGAAAGAGATTCAAACAGATTGAGTGTCAAATAGGAGGAACAAAGTTAGAACAGGTAGACAGTTTCAAATACCTGGGATGTAATTTCTCACCGGATGGCATCATAGCGAAAGAACTGGAATCGAGGTGCAGCAAAGGTAATGGAGTGAGTGCTCAGCTAAGATCTACTCTCTTCTTCAAGAAGGAAGTAAGTACCAAGACTAAGTTAGCAGTGCACCGATCTATCGTTCGACCAACTTTGTTGTATGGGAGTCAAAGTTGGGTGGATACAGGTTACCTTATTCATAAGATAGAGGTTACAGATATGAAAGTAGCAAGAATGATTTCAGGTACCAATAGATGGGAACAGTGGCAGGAGGGTGTCCATAATGAGGAAATCAAAGAAAAGCTGGGAATGAACACCATAGATGAAGCAGTTAGAGCGAACAGACTGAGATGGTGGGGTGATGTTACACGCATGGGAGAAGCAAGGTTACCTAAGAGACTCATGAGCGCGTCAGTGGAGGGTAAGAGGAATCGAGGCAGACCAAGAAGAAAGTACTTAGATTCGGTGCAGAATGATTTTGAAGTGAAAGGCATAACATCAGACGAGGTATCAATGTTAGCATTGAATAGGGGATCATGGAGGAATTTTATTAGAGGTACTATGCTCCAGTCCGAACGCTGAAAGGAATAATCAGTCTCTAATGATGATGATGATGATCTTCTTGAATGGTATGAGGTATAAAACTCGATGCCCTCTCCAACCACGTACCAAACCAATACTACACTTTGCATAAGTTGAATCAAATAATGTAACAGCGAATGGCGCGCAGGTAGTGACTGATTGAACAAATGCGGAAAAACACAGTTATAAAGGTTCAAGATACATGTTGATAATAGTTCTACGCGATTGTTGATAACTAAAATATCCTTTTATGTCGAACAACCGCACATTTTGATTTCTACGAAACACATTTGACAATTTTATTCAACAATTTTTCTTCTGCGCTGTACTCAAGCGAACTACCAAATACGCACTCGTGATCTAGCAGTAGCGATCGACGCGTTGCTGACCCTCGATCTAAAGTATAATACAACCCTCTAGACGCCCCGTTCTGCAGTGGTCATTCAAGATTAATACGCATTCTCATCTTCTTTCTCATGTACTTGTACCACTACACAAAATAAGAGAAAATAATTCTTGTAACGGATTTCACACATAAGACGAGTGACGAACACTCTTCCCGACATTTCTTTCATGTTAATACCAGCTGAAAAATGCTCCTACCGGAGCACAGAAAAGGCGAATATGTTCTCTGACATAAAAGTGTGGAACCAGCTGCCTCAATCCTCATTCCGACTTCCTCACCAAAAATTTTAGCATGCGAACATATTCTCTCACTTTTAGCGCATAACTTTGTAAATACTTTTGCCCATTTAAGCAGCCATAGTCAGCAATGTCGTCTCACTGTCAATGTCTATATATATCTCTATCCGTTTGTCGTCTCTCCCACTGCCGCTTTCTGTCTGTGTCAAACTTTCAATGTCTTCATCCCTTTCCCTCACGATTTCTCACCGCTGTCTGTTTCTGCCACTTTCATCGTCTCTCTGCCCCACTGACGTTGTCCAATACACTTACTGTCCTGTTGCCAGTATCCTTTCTTTCTCACTTAGAGCCGGCTTTCATTGTCTTCAATCACGATTGTCCCCTTTACATATATGTCCATGGGGATGGTTTGCTTCGGGTTTGACCTGTAGACCGGAAAACTTTAGCACGGGGGTACTGGAGATGGGAAAAATTGGACAAATTGTTTCGTGCAATAGTATTGGAGAGCCGCACGCTCATGCTTTATGTATGGTCTCCATTCGTCTAAGTTTCCCAATGTTTTCTCTTTCGCTCCAATTGCTACTATCTGCATTTGTCTTAGTTTGTTGTGCCACTGTTCCTGACTTCCGACATCTCGTTTCGCTTCCCACTGCAGTTTTCGTGCGTATGCCTTTCTCCTGAACTGACACTTTCTCTCTTCCATCATGCCGTGCGCGGTATGATAACTAAAGATTGTTTAATTCTATATGATGGTTTTCTTCTACACTTTTTGTAGTAGTATCCTGTTTCCCGACCATTCAAAATCTGGCCATTAATAAATATTATAGGAACAAAATATAGTATAAAATTCTTGAATATCCGTCTCCAGATCGCTTATATTTTCTAAAACATTACCGGTTTCGGGACAGCTGCCCATCTTCAGATCAAAATTTTGAAGTTACAGAGTAACCTGTCCTGTAATGAACGAATGTTCACAGTCGTTATATAGTATGTTTGACACGTTACATTGTCCTCGACTAGCGACGCGAAGGACGTGACAGAATTACTAGTTCATAGCGTATTCCAGTCGTATCGTACAAAATGGCTGTCAAGATTCCTCGGGTGGGACAAAAGAGACGCGAAGTACTTAGAGGTGGTGGCGCGTCACCTCTAGAAACGACCAGCGGAAAGCATTTCCTCGTCCACAAGTGGAGAGGTCTGCAAGCTACGGGCAGACTCCATCGTCGTTAAAATTTTATGCTGAAGTTGGCGGCGGGAGGTAAGAAAACTTGGTGCGGAATTCTTTCGCTAGCAGAGGGGCGTCACAGCAGAGTTCTGCAAATTAATTAAGGAGCAGCGGAAGCGCATCTCCAAGGGTTATCAGTACAACTCTGCGTTGCCAAGTTCGAAACAATAAATTCCTTTCCGTTAGCAAGTAACTTGGAAATGCAAACTGCGCACCTTTCCCAAGAGTTTCTTCCTCTTGGATATCGAATTACAGATTCATATATTCGAGCACTGGGTCATCCAGCTGTATTAATCAATTTATTGATTTACTAGTCGACCCGGCAATGCTTCGCAATTGGTAATATGTATGTACTCTTGCTTTGAACTTCAAATGTGTAAATTTTTTTCGCAATCGTAGAAATAATATTGATATCCCAAAGGAAAGTGGTCTCTCAGTTTTCTACAGATTTTCCTATTTTCTGGCCAACTATTCCAAACTTTTACTTCATTCAAACCTTCCTATCGCTTTGAACTTCGAATGTGCAAAATTTTATCGCAATCAGATGAATGGTATTGACATTTCATAGAAAAATCTCTGTTTTTTCTGAATTTTCTCGCGAATTTTCAAGTTTTCCGGGTAACTTTCCCAAATTTTTAGTTCATAATAACGTTCAACTTTTGTTAAACGTCAAATGATCAAAATTTTATTGCAGTCGGATGAACGGTTCTCAACTTATAGTGTTGGTAAATGTTCCGATAGATTTTCCAAAAAGTTTAATTCATGCAAACCTTGTCCTGTCAAGCCGTATTCAAGTGATTTTCTTACAACCATGTGGCAATTGATATTTATTCATAGCAAAAATTCGCTTCCGGTCTTTCCTAAATTTCCTATTTTCTGGGCGACGTTTCCAAATTTTTATTTGATGCAAACATTCCTCTTGCTTTCAACATGAAATGTTCAAAATTTTATCGCAATTGGACGAACGGTATTGATACTCACAGTAAAAAGAGCTGTTTCGGTTTTTCCCGATTTTCCTTTTCTCTGGACAACTTTCCCATATTTTTTCGCCGTCCAAACTGAGTTCTTCATTCCAAACATGCAGCTGTCCACGCCACCCTATCTTGTGAGGGCCTCAACATCTTCCTTTTGGTCTGCCTCTGAAATTCTTACCCCACAATGCTAAATTGGCGATTTCTTCATCTCTTTCAATGCGTCTCACCTATCGATCCCTTATCTTAGTCGAGACATGCCATAACTTACTTTTCTTCACGATACTGTGTAGTACCACCTCATTAGTTACCCGAACTACCCATCTAATCGTCAGCATTCGTCTGTAACACCACATTTGAAAACCTTCTATCATATTTTATTGTATTTGTGTGGTGTCTGTTCTTTCGGACGTTCGAAAGAACAGACACCACACCTGCTTCGCAGCCAAATAGCATTTTCAAATGATTGGTAAAGGAAAGGGAAGCAGAATAGGAAAGAAAGGATTGACAGTGGCCGCATTTGGGCATTGATATTAAGCAATGCCGACAAGTGAAAATTTGAAGCCGGGCCGGGAATCGAACCCGGGTCTCCCGCTTCGGGCTAGCGGTTCCCTTAACCACTTTGCCACCCGTGCTCGCCTTCCGTCCGTCTCAATTTCCCACAAGTCGTACGCTATGTTTGTAGCGCCCCTATCGTCCATGCCCTCTTACACTCGCCATTACGGATTCCCGTGCGAGGTCGGACGTATGACCGCATCTGCGGCGAAATAACTTTCGGACGTCTGGAAGAACAGACACCACACCAATACAAGAAGTATTAAACGTGACGACGGCGTTAGCTTCAGTTATTTCACCGCAGATGCGGGAGGCGAGCACGGGTGGCAAAGTGGTTAAGGGAACCGCTAGCCCGAAGCGGGAGACCCGGGTTCGATTCCCGGTCCGGCCCATATTTTCACTTGTCGCAATTGCTTAATATCAATGCCCAAATGCAGCCACTGTCAATCCATTCTTTCCTATCCTGCTTCTTTCCCTTCCTTTAACTATCATTTACAAATATGTTATGTCTGAACTCCTTATCGTCCACTTTCCACTTCCGCACAATGCGTGAAGAGCTGCAGCAAATTAGTCTGGGGGGTGAAACCACAACAACAACAACAGCCTGCAAATGGTGCTCTGGCAGTTATGTTAGTAAGCTACCTTCTGTTGGGGGACGACGTTGAAACCATTATCAGTACATCTTCTGTGAACCAACTGGAATCTGCTGTCATCCTATGATTAGCTTTTCAGAGCATTCTAATGTTCAAATGTTTGTAAATCTATCGGACCAAACTACGTGATCATCAGTCCGTAGTTTACAAACTATCCTATTCCATAGGATATCTGGGAGTAGCCATATGAAGTGATCTGAAATGGAACGACCGCATAAAATTAATAGTGGGTAAGGCATATCCCAGACTGAGATTGTTTGGGAGAAATCTAAGGAAGTGTAGTCGGTCAACAAAGACAGTAGGTTACGAAAGTCACGGTTGGCCGACGCTTAAGTAACGATCATCAGACAGAGCCGATAGAAGGCATAGAAAACATCGGATACCAGAACGCTTCGTTTCAGGCTTATTTAGCATGTGAGAAGGTGTCACAGAAATGGTCAGGAAACTTCAGTGAAAGACGATGAAACAGAGACGCTCTGTATCGCGGTAGTCTTTCGTGAAAGTTCAGAGGGCACACCTGTCTCAAAGATTCAACCAATATATTGCTTGTTCCGACGTTTGTCTCGCGTAAAACACCACAACAACAAATTATGGACATTAGAGCCCACTCTGAGACATACCTGCCCCAGCGGAATAGCCGTGCGCACAAAGGCTCCTTGCTAAGGTGCGCGCAGCCATTCTACGTCGGAGATTCCAGTCCTCCCTCGGGAATGGGCGCGTGTGTTGTTCTTAGGATAAGTTAGTGTAATTAGTTTGCAAGTTTAGGGGCCAATGACCACTACTGGTCGGACTGTAGTTCCTTCTCTAGATTGCCGCATGGATTACAATATGTCAGATATCGAAATATTTGACAGAGGGATAGAAAAACAAATAAAATCGCTCAAAAAAGGAAAGGCCGCATGAGCAGATGAGATACCAGTAAGTTTTTACACAGTGTACGTGAAGGAACTTGTCCCATTTCTTGCAGTGGTGTACCGTAGGTCTCTAGAACGGCGTAGCGTTCCGAAAGATTGGAAAATGGCGCAGGTCATACCCGTTTTTAAGAAGGGACGTCGAACAGATGTGCAGAACTATAGCCCTGTATCTCTAACGTCGGTCAGTTGTAGAATTTTGGCTCTTGTATTATGTTCGAGTATAATGACATTTCTGGAGACTAGAAATCTGCTATGTAGGAATCAGCATGGGTTTAGAAAAAAGGCGATCGTGTGAAACCCAGCTCGCGCTATTCGTCCACGAGACTCAGATGGCGATAGACAGGGGTTCTCAGGTAAATACTGTGTTTCTTGACTTCCGCAAGGCGTTTGATACAGTTCCCCATAGACGCTTAAAGAACAAAGTACGAGCGTATGGTCTATCAGACCAATTGTGTGATTGTATTGAGGAGTCATTCTCAATGGAGAAATTGCACTAAATCACAACATTATAACATAAATGCAGATTGTAGCCAGTGGGATAGTACTCGTGGGTCGCCACACATTTCAATATGCCGTTTGGTTGTCAGATATAAAACAACCAAACGGCATATTTTAATGTATGACGACCCACGAGTACTATCAAACTTGATGCAATATGCACTTCTGTAATAATGTTATAATTTAGTGCAGAGACCAGAAGATGATGTCTATGTACATCGAAACCGGTCGTCTCTTATAAATAAAGACGAAATACCGCGATCTTGGCATTTCATTATTTACTAAAATCCCATGAACTTTACAAACATTTGAACATTTACAATTTCTAGAGAATTAGATTGCTGTTGTTTTTTTCTAATTTCTCAAAATTACTTGTTGCATAATGGTCATTGAGTTACCGATTGGTTCATGAAAAGTTCGCAGGCTTCGTGCACATTCACCGTGAACACGGTATTTTTATTACAGAACAGCGTAAGTTCCCTTCTATGCAGAACTAATAATAAACAAGTAATTACGCAATCTGAATCTGTATTAGGTTTCCCAGCCAACATATTTACTGCATCATCCTCATGAAGTCCGTTATTTCTCTTACCCTGCTCAGCACCCCATTTCTCTATCTCTCTCTCTACTGATCGATCCGTTTTACTTTCCCCATTCTTCTCCATAGCCACATTTCTAAAAAAATAAAGTAGAGTGCCTATGTGTTTATGTGTATGAACTGCATACAAATCTATTGATGAAATGTTGCACACATGGCCCTCAAACCAAGAGGACGGTCGTTGTCGGCGTATGAATTACGTGAAACACATAATTCATGAGGTATGACGTCATAAACAAGAAGATGCACGAGTGTTGTACATTTCAACCAAATTTGGTACAGGAATTACACAATTTCAAAAGTAGCCTATGTTCTTCTTCGCCGTTCAAGTTATCTCCACAAACAAATTGATAAAAATGGGTTAAGCAGTGCCGGCCGCGGAGGCCGAGGGGACTGAGGCGCTCCAGTCACGGTCTGCACGGCCACTATGGTCCGGGGATCGAATCCCCCCTCGGGCATGGATATTTGTGCCGTCCTTAGAGTTAGCTAGTTCATAAGTAGTTTGTAAGTTTAGGGACTGATGGCTTCGTAGTTAAGTGCCATAAGCTATACAAACATTTGAAACATTTGGTTAAGCAGTTTAGTCGTGACAGCGTGACAGAGCATGTTTCACGCTTAGAATGTTAGCTTGGATGACTTTCTGAGTTCATCGTGGTGCTGCACAAATCGCCAGGTTGAGTTGCACAGTTGGCAGCGCTAGCGGCTAGCGCCGATGCTCCGCGGTGAACGGTCGGCTCGGCAGCGCCTTTTGTACGGAGACGAGCGGCGGACTCACACGCCGGAAGTGTGGCGCGTGCCCCAGCATCCCGATGCCGGCGACAACCGGATCCTTCCGCAGCTTCCGCGCCGATACGCAAACGGGCCGCAGCCGCCGACTCACGATGGAGGTACTGCACAGTCGCAAAAAAAGTACATACGGAGAAACTACACTCCTGGCTATTAAAATTGCTACACCACAAAGATGACGTGCTACAGACGGGAAATTCAACCGACAGCAAGAAGATGAAGAATACACGGTTCCAATGTGCGTTCACCACGATGTCGCCAAACACGGATGCGACCATCATGACGCTGTAAACAGAACCTGGATTCATCCGAAAAAATGACGTATTGCCATTCGTGCACCCAGCTTCGTCGTTGCGTACACCATCGCAAGCGCTCCTGTCTGTGATGCAGCGTCTAGGGTAACCGCAGCCATGGTCTCCAAGCTGATAGTCCATTCTGCAGCAAACGTAGTCGAACTGTTCGTGCAGATGGTTGTTGTCTTTCAAACGTACCCATCTGTTGACTCAGGGATCGAGACGTGGCTGCACGATCCGTTACAGCTATGCGGATAAGATGCCTGTCATCTCGACTGGTAGTGATACGAGACCATTGGAATCCAGCACGGCGTTCCGTAATGCCCTCCTGAACCCATCGATTCCATATTCTGCTAACAGTCATTGGATCGCAAACAACGCGAGCAGCAATCGCGATAGGCTACAATCCGACCTTTATCAAAGTCGGAAACGTGATGACACGCATTTCTCCTCCTTACCCGAGCCATCACAACAACGTTTCACCAGGCAACGCCGGTTGTTGCTTGTGTATGAGAAATCGGCTGGAAACGTTCCTCATGTCAGCACGTTGTAGGTGTCGTCACCGGCGCCAACCTTGTGTGAATGCTCTGAAAAGTTTATCATTTACATATCACAGCATCTTCTTCCTATCGGTTAAATTTCGCGCTTGTAGCTCGTGATCTTCGTGGTGTAGTAATTTTAATGGCCAGGAGTGTATATGCTTGTACCTGCTACCCTCCGTGTCTCATGGGTTGACCATTAAAGGAGGGAGAGACGCTATTCACACATATGTTGACATTACCTGACATCGCACGCTGTGGAGAAAAGTAGAAAGCCAAGATCGCAAGGAGATGACATTTTGAGACTTGAATGCCGAGCGAAGCTCTTTGAGATGTGGAGACGAAAGATGTACATGACGTTGGAGAAACGATCTTTTGAAGTTTTTATAAGGTAAAGTTTTTCATGAAATATTTGGAATGTTTCTATGGCACAACTTCGCATTGTTAGGCTGAATTGATGGTAACAGTAACGGTCGGGAAAGATCTTGCTGTTAGCTTGAGGTCTCACGATTAATCCTAGGGACCTCTTTCTGTGTTAGGAAAAGTATTTATTGTAATAGTTCTTGAAATATGGTATTGTTGTAACATTGTTTGTGTAAATCGAGTTAAATTTATTAACAGGAAAGAAATATTTATCTTTGTTAAAAAATAATTTTGTAGGCAGATTAAATATCTGAGTTACATGTTTCTCTGAAAGATTTTAAAATCATAAACATGACATTGTTAGTAATTTTCATGAAATTACATCAGTTAGAAAATAAATCAGATATTTGATTTTTTAATAATACGTTTGTGTTTCTTAAACAGATTACCAGTTTTTTTTTATTAAAAGTGCCATAGATGGTTTCTGTAGTTAGTTTTCCAGTAGTTAGTAGAACAGAAAGCAGTTTGGTGTTGCGCATATTTATGCAGTAAGTGAAGGTGAGAAAGAATAAGTTTTTGTCAAGCTTACAGTTCAGTATGATTTACAGATTTCAGGGTAGGACAATTCATACAGTGTTCAGGTTAACAAGTGTTTGCACTGAATTAGATTGCATTGGTAAATATTGTGTTCGTTACATTCCGTTAAAGATTGTTAGTTCAGTCAGAAACAAGTTTGTAGGGCGAGAACTATTAACACAGTGATTTTTATTATCAGTAATTTTCAGACAGTTAACTTTGTTACGACATTTTCATACAGAAACAATTAGCAGTTTGTGTCTCATTATGATAAACATTACGCAGTCAGATAGGTTTTGTAATACCTTTACATTCACATAGAATACAGTTAAAAATACGCAGTGAGATTAACATAAAGTTGTACAAAGGCCTTCAGCTAGAACAAGTTCAAACACGCAGCACACGGAAATTTTTGTAAGAGAGAAGGAGAAACGAGAAACTTTCAAAGGTTTTATATTTCTACGTTGTTTGGTTTCCTTTCTGTGACCGGTTAACACTACACCGTGCCTTTAACAAATTGTACGCTACTCTACATAGTCAGATGAGAGCCCATGAGACGCAGGATGACTTGACAAACATCTGGCCGTATCCCGCTGCCCCTCCTAGTCTCAGTTTAACGCAGTGGAGCAGCGCTGGCTGCAGCGGCGGCTAATGAAATGGCAGCCCTGGCCAGGTGGCGCCGGAAGCAGGCCGCGCCGCCTCGCGGCTACTTTGCGCAGAGGGGCCCATAAACCAGCGCAGGAATTCATTTGCCGGCGCGGCGCGGCGCTCCCATAAAACCGGCTAGTGCTAAATCACCAGAGCTGTGCTGACTGCGCTCCGCACTCTATTCGCCGCCGTTCCCATTTGTCGCCGCGACCAGCCACGTGGACGACGGGCACCTGCGTAGAGAGGGCGGTGGATGCAGTTCCTCAGGGGTCTGTTCCTGGGCCATTCATAACTGCGTCAGCGATTGACGTAGGCTTTCTGAGCGGATGCATGCGACATTTGGACGACTTACAGAAATGTATGAAGAGCATATTTGGAATATACCTTAAACCATTAATGCACGACTTTTTATTTGAAGCTATAAAAACAAAAAAGTTCAAATGTTTGTAAATCTAAGGTACTTTCAACTACATTGGTTATGAGTCCCTAGGCTTACAAACTACTTACATTAATTTAAAGTAACCTGTGCTAAACTCAACACAAAGACCCATGCCCGAGGGAGGACTCGAACCCGCGACAGTCAACAACCGCACGCACCACAGCAGGGCGCCTTATTGCGCACGGCTATTCTCCTGCGTTGCTATAAAAACTACCATGATTAATGTATAGTGCGTGTATACTGAGAAAAATATTGAAAACAAAATTCTTTAAACTATTACGCACTACAAGAAAAAAAGAAGAAAAACAGATCATAGCTGGTCAGGTATATAGTGCTTCCATTATGTACCTGATGCAGTAAATGTCACTATTATACCTCTCATCTTTCCAGAAAGTAATTCATAATGCAACGGTATTTTACATGGCAAAGTAGGAATACTAAACAAGACAAATGCACATGTTCAGAGTAACTCAATGCTGTCTAAATCATGCAGGAGCACTCTGCAATTTATAATTCCTAGGACCAGGTACTAGTATATAGAATACTCTCTATACAAGCAACTACAGATGAATTTATGGTAAAACTTTGAACAGTGTGACACATAAAGGAAAAGGTATGTAGCTGATCAGCTACACTGCGCATTGAAGGGTTAAACCAATGATAAAAATCTTTATATGTATAAAACGCAATTGCTTATCTTTAGCCACACTAAAACTAAAAAAAAAAAAAAAAAAAAAAAAAAAAAAAAAAAAAAAAAAAAAAAACTTGACCAATTTAAATAATTTTTGTTTTGCCTAGTTCGCATTAATACAGATGTGGTTAATAAAGAATAGGGAACAGCTTAAAAAGAAGTCCAGGCTAACAACCGTTTATGGGCATGGCCACTTTGGATCAGATTCGAATTCACGTGGTTCCATATATTTTGTCCAACTGCGACAAAATGTTGCACACTTCATCTTCACATATTAATTTGTAAAATGTTTGATGGAGGCCACTTTACAATAGAATGCGACATCAGTCTACATATTTATTCTGATCTTGATTAAATTTTGCAAAAAATCAAATGTTCAAATGTTTCTACAGCTTATGGGACTTAACTACGGGGTCATCAGTCCCTAAACTTACAAACTACTTATGAACTACTTACGAACTAGGACGGCACAAATATCCATGCCCGAGGGGGGATTCGTACCCCCGACCGTAGTGGCCGTGCAGACCGTGACTGGAGCGCCTCAGTCTCCTCGGTCACCGCGGCTGGCTCTGATTAGCAAAGGCAACCCATTGTTGCACAGCACGTACGGGTATGGCGTTTGAATTTTGAATGGAAACATGTGTAGGCTTGTTCTCAGTATTTTATGCGTGCTGGAAGGCTTCAAACCAGTCTCAGATGCAATTCTACGAACGGATGACATCGGATTTCGCTGAATAATTTCAGAAACTGTGGCGATATTTTTAGGCGTAACTGCGGTTTGCTTGCGGCCAACATGCCCCACTAGATCATCAGTTACGCTGCCCGTTCGTTGAAATTTTGCGAAGAGCGTACGAATGATTTTCGCATCGGGTCCTTTTGGAACATTAAATCGTTCTTGAAAACTTGGCCTTGTTGCCGTAGGACTCTCTTCTGACGTGTGGTACTATAGCACCAGAAAATCGCGTTGTTCAATGGAGTTCATGGTTTTAATCTCTTCCTTCGGTACGTTAACCTCCTTTCACGTTTCAATAGTGGAACTGATCGGTCTAGGCTTCGGATCGCTATTTATACTAGGCATTACGTATGGCGATTTCAGCGCCATCTGTAAGCAGCTTCTGTAACTATTATTTCAAACTGCTGTATAAAATTCTTACAGCTTTCACAATAGACATACCGTTTACTGTATTCCTCTATCGATCTTTGTTTTCGAGATATTTAATTTTGAAATCGGGGAGTCCTTTTCTGGACAACCTGTGATTAGCTTGGTAATCTATCCCAAGAAAGACTCATCAGCTGTCAGCTTTGACACAGAATGTCTGGCTGCTACTACAGTCTATACAAGCGCTCGCACGCAGCCCTTTCAGCGCAGAATTGCGAGTTAAGGAGGCGCTTCATTAGAGGTATCGATTATCGCTGCGGCGCTCTGTCGATGTGCCAGCGCTGATGAACGGCGGGTCTTCTCCCCCCCCCCCCTCCCCCTTTGTTTGGTGAGTATCAGACGCCTGGTTTACCGTCTCTGTCGCTGTCAGCCTCCTTGCCGAGGAAACGCTTTCTCAGCGAGATGGGGTCTGGTCTGGAAGTTGCAATTAGCGAGGGAGGTTCTCCTGACAAATGGTTGCCGCCCGAGTGGTTACCTCTGCGAACTCCAGGCGTCTGTGGCTGCTATATAGGCGGAGAAAAGTCGACGTGGCCGGGCGCATTTTCCACTAACCAGAGTTTAACCAGCTGCAGTCCTCTCTCTACACATGCTAGTCGCCGTCTTAACTCGCTGTACCCCTCTCCATATATTTTCTACTTTTTAAAATTTATTAATCTACATCTGCATAGATACTCTGCAAATCACATTTAAGTGCATGGCAGAGAGTTCATTAACCACTTTCATAACTTTTCTCTACCGTTCCATTCTCTAATAGCGCGCGGGAAGAAAGAACACCTAAATCGTTCCGTTTTCGATCTGATTTCTCTTATTTTATTGGGATTGTCATGTCTCCCTAAGTAGGTGGGTGCTAGCAATATAATTTCACCATCAGGCAGTCTCTTTGGTGGAGCTGGTGCATCTTCGAAGCGTTCTGCCAATGAAACGTAATCTTTGGTTCGCCTGCCCGACAATACTTTCTATTTGTTCTTTCCAGTCTAAGTTGTTCGTAATTGTAACTCCTAGGTATTTGGTAGAATTTACGACCTTAAGGTTTGACTGATTTATCGCGTAATTGAAGTTCAGCGGATTTCTTTTAGTGGTCATGTGTATTACTTCACACTTTTCTTTATTTAGAGTCAATTGCCAATTTTCGCACCATCTAGAAATTTTGTCTAAATCGCTTTGCAGTTGTTTTTGATGCTCTGTTGACTTCACTAACCGATAAACGACAGCATCATTCGCGAACAGTCTAAGGCAGCTATTCAGATTGTCTCCTAAATCGTTTATAAACACAAGGAAGAGTAGGGGACCTATAACGCTTCCCTGTGGAACGCCAGATATCACTTCTGTTTTACTCGATGTCTTACCCTCAGTTACAACGAACTGTGTCCTTTCTGATAGAAAATCGTGGATCCAATCGCACAGTTGGGGAGATATTGTTTCGCAGTAGGAAGTTTCATTAGAAGCCGCTTGTGGGGTAGAGTGTCAAAAGCGTTCCGGAAATCAAGAAATATGGACTCGATTTGAGATGCTTTGTCCATGGCACTTAACACTTCATGTGAATAAAGGGCAAGCTGTGTTTCGCAAGAGCGATACTTTCTGAATCCGTGTTGACTTTTGGTTAATAGGTCGTTCTCTTCGAGGTAGTTCATAATATTCGAACAAAGTATATGTTCCAAAATCCTACTGCAAATCGACGTGAATGAGATTGGCCTGTAATTTTGGGGATCACTCCTATTTCCTTTCTTGAATATTGGAGTAACTTGGGCAACTTTCCAGTCTTTGCGTACGGATCTTTCGCTGAGTGGTTGGTTGTAAATTATAGCTAAATGCGGAGCTATTGCATCAGCATACTGTGAGAGGAATCTAGTCCGTATACAATATTTTTTTTATTATTATTTTTTTGTGGGGGGGGGGATGACAACGATTATCTTTGTGAAACTTCCTATTTTCACGCCGTATTTCATAATAAATTACTGATAATAACGTTTAATTTTGTTTGACTAGTTCATTAGTAAGGTTTATTATATTGTCCGAAAGAACAAATGTTGAAATGTTTGTAAAGCTTATGGGAAATAACTGCAGGGTCATCAGTCCGTAAACTTACAAACTACTTATCAACTAGCTTATACTGAAGACAGCAGAAACATCCATGCCCGAGGTAGGGATTCGAACCCCAGACGGGGAACGGCCTCGCGCATCGGAGCATAGCGCCTCAATGCGCTCGGCAGCTCCGCCGCGGCCCGAACACCAATATAATAAAGTATTTACACGCGAAAACGGCGTTAGCTTCAATTACTTCACCGCAGATCCGGTTATACGTTCGACCTCGCACGAGAGTTCGTAATGGCGATTGTAAGAGGGCATGGACGATAGGGGCGCTACAGCCATAGCGTGCGACTTGTGAAAGTTTGGGACGGACGGGAGGCGAGCACGGGTAGCCAAGTGGTTAATCCTTCATCCCCCGATTATGAATTTTGCATTCAAAAAAAGTTACAAATAGATATTATAAATAAAATAATTTAAAAAATCATTGTTTTCTTTATAAATGCACTGCCCTAAATATGAAAAAATGTTCTCTAATATTTCTGACCGAACACTTATTATTTTTATGTCAATTTTTTATGCGCAACAGATATTTGTATCAAGGTATCTTATTAATTCGAACGTTATTTTATTAACTGTAAGGACTGTCAGATCAATAAGTTTTACCACAGCACCGAAGACAAGGCAATTCACTGCTGAAATAAAATACCACGAGACTAACTCACGCTTACAGCCACCTACCGGCAGCAACGTAACACGACCTCCAACTCGGAGTGGTTAACGCCTCTGAATTTGGTATACGCCCCACCTAGCGGCAAAATGTTGTAGAAGCATCTTGTTCCTCAACAACACTGCGACTGTAATGATTGGTACACATATTACTGTGTAGAGCAGCTTTTAATACGGTGTTGTCTAGGAACAACATTGGGAATGAATGCTTAAGGCGACCGCTGGCCCGAAGCGGAAGACCCATTGTTTCGTTTCAATGCCCTAATGCAGCCACTGTCACTTCTTTCTCTTCTAATCCTTCTTCCTTTCCCTACTTTATCAATAATTTGCATTAGTAACGTTGCCTAGGAACTGGAGGAGGTTGCCACGCGGAAGTAGCCGTGTGGTTAAAAATGTTCAAATGTTTGTAATTCTATGGGACCAAACTACGTTGGTCATAAGTCCCTAGACTTACAAATTACTTAAACTTAAGACAATGTTGCGTACCTCTATTGACAGCAAGCAGGATAAATACAAAAAATCGGAAGTCTATAAAATAGCTTATGCATCATGTAATAGGGTTTACATTAGACAAACAGGCCGTGATTTTTCAGTTAGATTTAGGGAACATTGTAATAAAAATAATACGGCTATACGGTGTAATCTCAACGGCAAAAAACATCATCTAGATACGATTGAAAAATCCTTAAAAATTCTTCATGTATAGCCGAAATGCTTAGACCTAGACATTCTGGAAGATATTGAAATTTATAAATTCTGTAAGGATAACCCAGATGCAATTCTGAACGAATAAATCCGTTCCCACAGGGAATGGTTTTTTGACATTTTTCGGGATTTACTATAAATACTGCCCAGCCCGCTTGTTCCCTGTACTTGACTATGATGAATGCTACCGCTTTCTACAAATGAAATTACACCTCGTTATCTGATGTAAAGTGCCTTGTGTTAATTTTACGACTATATTTTTAAAACACCTCTGACAATGGTCTGGATTTGTCGAGCTGTCTATCTCATTTTAAATGTAATATTATTTTCTGTCACCTATTTTATTTATTTTGCTTCTGTTGTTTTAACTTTGACTAGATAGTGTATAACCTGTCGTGATTAACAACAAAAAGGTTAAACAGCTGACAAGTCAATGATTTTTGTTTTGTTTTTAAACGTTCTTTTAAAACTTTATATATTTTATACTTTGTACAATTAATGCATAGCCGCCCTATGTAATTAAATCGCATAACTTATGTGATATGGCGCCACTATACGCCTTGTAATGCCACCTGGTGGCAAGAAATTATTGCGTGTACCGCCCGCCGGCAAAGATCAAATCTCTTCTAGGGACAGTGAAGGACGATCTGGGACTCCGGAAATCGGGAGTTTATCACATTCCATGCGAGTGCGGGAAAGCGTACATTGGCCAAACAATTCGAACAATTGAAGAAAGGTGCACTGAGCATAAGCGCCACACCGAACTCCAACAGCCCACAAAATCAGCAATTGCTGAACATTGTCTGGAAACAACACACAAGATGAAATATGAAGACACAGAGGTTCTCCACAATACATCGCGGTACTGGGACTGTCTGTATAAGGATGCCATCGAAATCCGGCTACGCGAGAACCTCATAAACAAGGACAGTGGATTTCAATTAAGCAACGCATGGAATCCGGCACTAAAATTTCTTCGATCGCGGCGCAAGCAGAACACCGAGCACAGCGAAGGCAGAGCGCAAACTGAGGTCCGCCACTCGAGTCCAGAGCAGGAGCTACCCCCACCACCGCAGCATCCCGGTGTCCGCACTCGAGGTCAGTGGAGGGGGGTGACCGCAGGTATATATAGCACAGCCGCCGGTCCAGCGCCTCAGTCAGCGTGAGTAACCTGATGATGATGGCACGTTACGCTATCGAAAATTCGTTCTACAACGATCAATCCATCCGGCTGCACGCCCGAGAGATCTTCACTCAAGAAATTATAACCCTACCCGTCCTACACCACCGGTTAGAATATGATAATTAGAAAAATGACCCGTGTGCCTAATTATCTTAATTTGGTGCAAAAGCTATCGGTAATGAAGCCGATGATGTAGTGGAGGCTATAACCGGAACGTTGCTGCACCTCTTTGGTAAACAACAACGATCGATAAGAATAAAAAAAAGTGGAAAGTAAAATTTGGAATAAAAACTGAAACAGCGCTTTCCAGTGAGCTATCAATAACGTTCGTCCAAATGCGATAAAATTTTGTACGTTTCAGGTTGAAAGCAAGAGGAAGGTTCGCATCAAATAAAAATTTGAAAAGTCCCCGGAAAGTAGGAAAATTTAGGAAAAACCGAAAGCGATTTTTTTTCTATGAATACGTCAGTTGCCACATTGTTGTAAAAGCATCACTTTATTACGGTATTCGCACGACGGAGAGGGTAATTCTGTTTTTGTTTCGTTCATTACGATCTTGGAAAAGTTTTCAGTAAAAAAAGAAATCGGAATAGTTAAAAAGGAAAGTCGAAAAATTCGAACCAAGTTCCTTTTTCAGTTTGTTTCTAAATGTGCTCAACACTATAAGCTGAGAGCCGTGAATCCGATTCCGATAAAATTTTGATCATTTGACGTTTAACGGAAGATTTTAACGTTCTTATGGACTAAAAATTTGGGAAAGGTACTCGGAAAATTGGAAAATTCGCGAGAAACTGAAAGAGCTTTTTTCAATGGGATATCAATACCATTCGCCTGACTGCGATAAAATTTTACACATTTGACGTTCAAAGCAAGAGTAATGTTCTTATGAAATAGAAATTTGGGAAAGTTGCCCGGAAAATTTGAAAATTCGCGAGAAACTGTAAGAGCTGTTTTCAATGTGATATCAATATCATTCGTCTGAGTGCGATAAAATATTGCACATTCGTCGTTCAGAGCGAGAGGAAGGTTTGAGTGACGTAAAAGTATGGAATACTTGGCCGGAAAATAGAAAAAATTGTGGAAAACTGAAAGTGCTCTTTTCTTTGGGATATCAATATCATTCGTACGATTGCGATAAAATTTTGCACATATGACGGTCAAAGAAAGAGTACATGCCTACTTCTGTTGTTCTGTCGTTCTATCCACTTTTTACAAAAGGGACAGTGCATTTTTAAAAGTTAATTATAACTTCTGAAAAATAGTTAAGAAGTCAAAGAGTAAATAGGTTTTCCAGAGAGTAGTTATTGTTCGTTATTTCGCTTTATATATTTCGAATCAAAAAATATCTTGAATTACACACTTTGTAAAATATCTTATCCGGTACTTCAGCGCTAAAGCTATCTCCACACCAGATTTCATAACAATAGATTCAGAGCTTTATGTAATGATACATAGCCAAATCGGTTCATCCATTCTCGAGTTTTAGCGAGACTAACGAACAACAGCAATTCATTTTTATCTTTGACACTTCATATACGACTTCAGATCGTGTGAACTGAACTTTGCCCTTTTAAAGTAAACACCAACACAACAACCAATAATTATTTTACATGATTTAAATGTACATTTTCCCCGCAATTTTTTCATATTTTATCATCGTTTAAACCTTCACTGAACTTCCACGAATCTGGCAGGAACATTATCCTGGACATGTGTGCGTGATTTGCCCACTCTTTCCGCCCACTTAGACTATCTGAAGATGCCTTTATAAAGCTACTGGGTGTAAAATACATATGATTTAAATTAATATGGTTTATATTACGAGGTAACTGATACGAAGTTCACCGGGTCATCTAGTTATAAATAATTAATAATCAGATTATAATTAAATAACGACTAAGTACAATGCGGGGGTGCGCCTCGGTTGCACACTTCTTTCACCTCTGGCAGTATTGCTCATGTGAAAAATACCGAGTAGCACCGTGGTTCGGAACCCACGTTAAACTGTAGGTCCCCCTATAACTGGCTGGGTAAGTCAGTTCGAAGGTCGGAGGAAGGCAACGGCATACCACCTCCAAACAGGACCATGCCTAGTAAAGCACTGTGGTGTTCAAACCAATCTTCGGATTGTTGACTGCTTTACCTTTTTTTTACAATGCGGGGAACGCTTCAAAAGACAGACAATTCAAACATGAACACAGAACATAAACAAATACAGTTGTTAAAAGTGTCGCGGGAAAAAAATGTTAGATGCATAATGCTGACTTAACAGGCAAACCAAAACCAAAACCAAAACCAGTGGCACAAGGTTAAGTACGTGCTGTGAAATGTGCAAGAAATAGGCGTTTCAGGGTGCGAGACGAAAATCCACGAGAAATCTTGTAAGCCATGGCACCAACAACTTACTCGTGTCTAACGAACTGATTCTGATTAAAAAAAAAAAAAAAAAAAAAAAAAAAAAAAACACGTTAAACTGTAAATACTTGTGATTACAGTCCACTGAAGATCATATATATAGATTGAAATGAAACGCCACTGGCGACGAAAGATGGCGCCTTTTAATTGTAGTTGCATAGACGGACTATAAAAATAAACCCTTCATAATTCTGAAGCAACTACGGACACCATGATCACACAAATGAAGAATTTCTACGCAATAAACAAGAGCGGTTACAAGGCTCAGTATTGTTTGATCTCTGGCTAGGACAACTGAGTTTATTGACATAGCGATCCGACGAATATTAATTTTTTACTGACTGAGGTTGAAACGATACGGCGAATCGGTAAAAAAAACGGAAGATATAGTTTTCTATGCGGAGCGCTTCTCTCTCCTATGCTAATCTCCGACCCATTATCAGCATTGCTTTATTTTTTCCGGACAAGAGAGAAAACAGCGTTCGACTTCTTCTGTCTGCTTTTATCTTTTGTCCGATACAGACGTATCTGTGTCCACACCGTTTTTGTATATTAGAATCATGTGAGTATAGTGAGGATTTTCATTGAAATAAATCAGAGTGAATTTTGTTAACTTTAACAAGAAAGTTCTTTTGTTTCAGCTCGCATAGTAATTCCCACAGCGTAATCCATGCAATGGGTTTGGACGCCTATACGGCTTTTATTTAGTGCAGTCACTGTTGTGAATTTGCTAATTTTCATTGAAATCTATCCCTTCTGATTATGCATAAATGATTAGAACCTGCAATCGCGTTTCCTTTCTGCAATTTTTTGAAAACGGTCAACTGCGTGGAAGTAGATCGCGTAACTGGTCCAGATCCATTAAATGACATAAATATTTTTATTTCAGGATAACCATCCGAACGAACTGCTGTTAATAACGAAAGCTTGCTTGTTAGGTAAACTCCGTCACTATTTATGGTGCTGTCGCCAACAACTACTAAATAATTTTCAAATTCTTTAAAATCTAAACCCACCCTTATTCAAATCAAATCAAATGTTTGTATAGCTTATGGGACTTAACTACGGGGTCATCAGTTCCTAAACTTACAAACTACTTATGAACTATGACTAAGGACGGCACAAATATCCATGCCCGAGGGGGGATTCGAACCCCCGACCGTAGTGGCTGTGCAGACCGTGACTGGAGCGCCTCAGTACCCTCGGAATCCGCGGCCGGCTCACCCTTATTCCTCCATTACGTTCAGTGGAATTATTATTCGTAGATTTTGACTAATTTTGACGACAAACCAAAGCTTTTCACGTAATCAAATTAGAATAAAAGTATGAAATTGACTATAATAAGTAATCCGTCTTATGCTATCTGCAATTAAAAACATTTGTTTTTATCGCTTTTTATTTTTAAAGTATCTTCTGTGGTGTTGGTGTCTCTACATCTCACTGCTGTTTCTTCGTCTTGTTGGATGGAGTTGGTTGGTTCCTGACGTGTGTTTTCCCGTTGTAATAATAATAATAATAATAATATCGTGTTTCTCATTGGCCTGGTGCAAGTCTTTCAATTGGGTTCCACTTGTGTGTCTCTAGCCTACAGCAGTTAACCAACCGGGAAAGGGGACCCACAGCTTAACGTGGAATCCGAACCTCGTGTCGTTTCTGCCAAGGTCTGGCCGGGTTTCCAACCCACGACCTTCCGGTTACCAGTCAAGTGCTTAATCCCAAGACCACCGGGCCCGACAGAAGGCTGTGTACTATAGGATCCAACGAACGCCAGCCAACAAGACGGAAAAACAGCAGTGAGATGTAAAGAAGAGACAACACCGCCACAGAAGATGCTTTTAAAATAAAAAGCGAAAGGCGTCTGGTGTACAACAAAATTTCTTTAATTACAGTCAGCATATGGCGGATTACCTATTATAATTTTAATAGCTGCTGCGGAAAATGGCGACACAACCAAATATAAAATGATGAAAACTTTATTAACCCCAATCGTACAGAAGTAGCAGTATAAGGTCCGGAACCCCTAAAACCGATCATATGCCCTTCTTTCCCCCAGGTGGCGGAGTCCTGGCATATAGGTACTATTTAAATATAAGCAAGCCTTCGGCAGCGTATGATACGGTTACGATCTTCAGGGACGGTTCGTCCATCTCTCGTTAATCTTGTCGTTAGTAAACGAGAAGATTCATTTAACGTCTCGTTAAATGTGCTCGTTAAGTGCACTGCGTTTGTCATTGCCACATATACCTCTCGTTTGCTAACCTGGAGAAAACGAGAAGGTACGATATATTTCAACTATGTTGGCAATAGAAACAAATGGAAGTGCAGTCTGAATAAACAGCTGTACCCCATATTTGACTATCAGGGAAGAGGTTAGCAGACAGTTGTTATTTGGTGCTGTGGCAAACAAACGTGAAAGAAGCTCAAATTTAACAAGAAATTAGTGACACGGAACGAAAAGGAAGCGACCTTGCGGCAAATGAATTCAATGCTGTCCATGGAACATGTAGGACAGCAAAAGTGCTTAGGGCCTAGTACGATAATATACTGCCAAGTGCGTAGTACGTGCAGGTTAAATTCTACGACGCTTCTCGCCGGCCTGCAGTGGTTATGTTGGCCCCAATGGTAATGGTGGCACCTAAGATGACCAATAAACGTTTTTTTCGTGACAACTGAAATTAAAACGAAAATTATTTTTTTCTGAACGGACAAGGGTACATACAAGAACCTGTCGACCAAAGAGCAGGTACACTATTAAATTTGCTGCGAGTTAAACGAGCAGCAATAACATTTACTCTGTAGCTCGTGAAAAATATTTACGCAGTTCTACACTTCATTGTTCATCTTTTGCCAACATAAGCACTGGAGCCTGGCGAGAAGCGTCGTAAAATTTTACCTTAGTGCAAGCAATAAATTGCCCGTAGGCGAAAGTGCACTGTTCCTGTAGATCGGAGAAAGAAATCACATTTTAGGCCTTACACTAGGTGCAACAAGCATAAGTAAGTACTGAATTAATAAGTTTGCACACATAGATAATGCATTCTGTTCTTTATTACAACAGATAACTTACAAAATTCATAACTATATGTTGGTCTCTTCAGATGGTCGTGTAGTTTTTCATGCAGCATTTCCAAAGTGGCTTTTCGAAGACGAAATTGCGTAACAAATTCTGCATCATCCCAGCATTCAAAATGATTTGGACGAACATAAATACGTCTAGGACGCCTTATAGGGGCAATGTCCTCTAGATCATCCAAGATATTGACATCGTAGTAATTGTCAACGAAATCTTATTCCAGCCATTTTCATCATACCGATTCTCACTTAACTAGTCGTCACCCGTAAATTTGTATTTTGATATTGTAACAATAGTTTTAATGTTATGTTGCGTATCTGCATGTATCAAACTCATCTAATCGTTACTGACATGGATAGGGCGAGAAATATGACGATACAATTTACAAATAAAGCTACTTTCCACACTAGTTTTTCATACATGTAGTGCTTCTGTTATTTTGTTCGATAAATCGGTCTTTTACACGTGAATATATTGATGTATTTTAGCGCTTTGGAATCCTGCCATTTTGATACAGATTCTCACTTAACTGGTCGTTAGGCGTGTAACGAGCAGAATTTTACTCGTTAACGTAACGGCCGGTTTGAGGTCCTTTAACCTCAGGTTAACTCAAAACAAAACCACAGAATAAGGAGTATACAGAAAGGGAACTCCCGCTGCAGTCTGTCGTCCAAAATTTAGTGCGCATGCGCGGAATCGGCCATCTTGAAAAGCAGTAAACGTGTGATCACTCCCTACTCTGTGGCGTGGTAATGCGCCGTCTTTGTTTGTTAATTCTGTATTTCAACAGCCTGTATCGCATAAAAGTAAACAAGTATTTGGTACAGTGAAAAGAAAGAACTGTGTGTCAGTAGTTGGAGCTGTTCCGTTTTTATTATGAGCAGCAATATAAGAAAAGGCGGCCGATGGTGTTCAGAACCTAATTGCCGTAATAATTCGAATACAAATAAGGATATAAGTTTCTTCACCTTCCCAAAAGATGCTGAACAGTAAGTGAACGTCGCTACATGTGTAGTGAAAGTTAAATGTTACCAGTTTCGAATCAGAGTAGTATGTGCGTAATTATTAAAAGTAGCCTTGCTTCTTCTCTTGACGATAACTCTCGCTGCTGCTGTTGCTGCAGCAGTTGAACAGCATCGAAATGTTGAACTACATTTACATTTTATAAGTTTAACGTTGCAGGGAGTAATATAAAATGAATGACAAAGAATAGTGTGTAAGTAGGCAGATAAAATTTTACTTACGGCATTGGAGGCGTAGTGTGCTAATGTTGGCAATGAATGCTCTTCGGATACTCAAACAAATAGATTAAGGGGAATAATTATTTTATGCTGTTCCTGCTCTGTGGTTGACAGATTCCTCTATATGCCCTTCTCCGATCAGTAAATTAATGATACTCCTAAAGCAAATACAACTTTCATATATGCCCAGACGTCATTAGTTCTGTGCAATCACGTTGTACTGCTAAGTCTGACTCAATATTTTGTGCGAATTTATTCGTGTCAAATAAAACCTGGCAGTTGTAAAGTCACTTTCTTGTTTATAACTAATTTCCCACACATAACTCCGCGTTATTTGGAATTTTTCTAGAGATAAGCACCAAATAAAACGATCATCGATTCCACTGTACATTTTCGTAGTTGTATTAAAATTTAGGCCTATTTTTTTTCGTTGGATTACAATTAGGTGCAAGAAGAGGGCGCAAAATAGGTAAGAGCATAATGAAAAGCCGTTTCCTTTCGTAAAAGTCGGTGAGATTAGCTGCAGTTCGTAAAAAGTCCATTTCCAGCCAAAGTACAAAGTGGCTATAGTTCCGGGTTTACTGCTTTTCAATATGGTGTCGAGCGCAACGCTTGGTAACATACAGATCAAAGGCGCCGCCCCCAGCTTTCCCTTCTGTATGCTTCCTATTCTGTGACGAAACATTGACAAACACAATTCTCCACTAACGATAAGTTACAATCTTAACTGGAACTTAACGAGACACTGACAAACCGGCCCTTGGTGGGTTAGTTTTTCTCGGTATAGCGATTTCCTGTATGGGCCAAGAGTTCACTGTGTGTGTCAGGCGAGGCATCTGGTGTGACGTCGTAAGTCGGTTGCGGAGGCTGTTCTTCCTGGTGATGCTGGGCACAGTGGCCTCGTGCGGCTTCTCTGTAGGGCGGGGCCCGCTGCCAGGTGGTCACCGGATCGATCCCCGCGGAGGGTCGCAGCAGCCGCACAGGCCTGGCTTTGTGTGCCGCACGCTTCTCTCCACTGCGGTCCACCGTCTCAACACTGCATCCGGTGAACCCTGTGGCCAAGGCCTCCACTGCAGTGGACGGCTGTTAACCCATTCATTCCCACTGTTGTTCCTCGACAACAACGTATTAAAAGCTAAGATTACCTGACATAGCCGTGTTTGGAGTCGATCTCATCGTTTTATACTTTTCAAAATGACAAGGCAAGATCGCTCATTAGTAATTTATTAAATGACGACCGGTTTCGGTGCACTGTATCAAAAAAAATGTTCAAATGTTTGTACAGCTTATGGGACTTAACTACGGGGTCATCAGTCCCTAAACTTACAAACTACTTATGAACTACTTACGAACTAGGACGGCACAAATATCCATGCCCGAGGGGGAATTCGATCCCCCGACCGTAGTGGCCGTGCAGACCGTGACTGACGCGCCTCAGTCTCCCCGGCCACCGCGGCCGGCTGCACTGTATCACCATCATCTGATCACATATATGTTATTGTTAAAACATTTAGTATAATTTAACAAGTGCAACATTGCACTTAGTCACTATATAAAAAAATACATAAGTTAAAAACATGACAGCTTACAAAATACTCTAATGCTCTATTTTGTAAGCTGTCATGTTTTTAACTTATGTATTTTTTATATAGTGACTAAGTGCAATGTTGCACTTGTTAAATTATACCCAGTGTTTTAACAAGATGGCCAGATTATAACATATATGTCACCAGATGATGGTGATACAGTGCACCGAAACCGGTCGTCATTTAATAAATTATTAATCTGCGATCTTGGCTCGTCATTTTGAAAAGTATTAAAAGCTGAGTTATACCGTATTTTGTGTACCAGTCCTTAGAGTCGCATTGTTTTTGATGAACAACAAGCTTCTAGTACGACATTTTGCCGTTCGGTACGGCGAGTAGCCACTTATGAGGCATTAATCTGCCCTACTTGGAAGTTTTGTCACGTTGTCGTTTTTACGTGGCTGTGATTGTCAGGGAAGGAGGAAGATTTGCGTTTAACGCCCCGTCGACAGCGTGGTCATTAGAGGCGGAGCTTACGCTCGAAATGTTTGGGTAAGGATATGGAAGGAAATCGGCCGTGCCCTTTCAAAGGAACCATCCCGTCATTTGTCTGGAGTGATTTTAGATAAATCACGGAAAGCTTAAATCTTGATGGCAGGAGGTGGATTTGAACCACCATCCTCCCGAAAGCTTGCAAGATGAAAGCGGAGCTCACCATCTGCAGCATTGTCGACAGGACTGACTGCGGACCTTTGGTTCAGAGCCGAGTGGAGCGTCTGAATCAGAGGCTCAGACGGTTCTGCGACTGTGTGGACTGCAGATTCCTCGACTTGCGTCAAAGGGTGGTGGGTTTTCGGGTTCCGCTAAATAGGTCAGGAGTCCACTACACTCAGGAAGCGGCTACACGGGTAGCGGGGGCTGTGTGGCGTAGACTGGGCGGTTTTTTAGGTTAGAGGGCCTCTGGAATACACAAAATGGGTTTCAGTCTCAAAGGGGGCAGGTCAGACACAGGAAGAAAGCAAATCTAGAAAACATTGGTATAACAGTTGTAAACTGTCGTAGCTGTATTGGGAAAGTTCCAGAGCTCCAAGCGCTGATAGAAAGTACTGAGGCACAAATCGTTATAGGTTCTGAAAGCTGGCTGGCGCCTGAGATAAGTTCGGCCGAAATTTTTTCAAAGGGCCAAATGGTCTTCAGAAAGGATAGAATAAATAAAACAGGGGGTGGCGTGTTTATTGCTGTTACTAACGGTTTATCCTGCAGCGAAATTGAGACAGATACTTCCTGTGAGTTGGTCTGGGTAGAGGTTATACCTGACAACCGGAATAAATTAATAATTGGATCTTTTTATCGGCCCCCTGACTCAGACGATGCGGTTGCAGAAATGTTCAAAGAAAGCTTGAATCACATTTCAAATAGGTATCCGAAGCATACTGTTATAATTGGTGGCGACTTTAATTTGTGATATGTTGGCATAATTACGTATTCAAAACCGGCGGCAAATATAAAACATCGTCCGAACTACTTCTGAATGCTTTTTCTGAAAACTACTTCGAACAGTTAGTTAATGAACCCACTAGAATAGTAAGTGGTTGCGAAAATACCCTTGATTTCCTAGCAACAAATAATCCTGAGCTAGTAAAGAGCATCAAAACAGATACAGGGATTAGCGAACATCGAGTTGTAGTAACAAGACTGAATGTCGAAATGTCCAAATGCACCAAAAATAAACGAAAAATTTATCTATTCAATAAAGCTTCACGCTTTCCTGAGTGATAGTCTCCAGTCTTTCAAAACTAAAAATGCGAGTGTAGATCAGTTGTGGCTTACATTCAAAGACATAATATCAGTAGCAATCGAGAGATTTATACCAAATAAATTAATAAAAGAGGGGGCTGACCCCCCGTGGTACACAAAACAGGTCAGATCACTGTTGCAGAAACAAAGAAAAACGCATGCAAAATTTAAAAAGACACAGAATCCACAAGACTGGCAATCTTTTACTGAAACTCGCAACCTAGCGCGGAATTCAATGCGAGAAGCCTATAGTAGTTACCATAACGAAATCCCGTCTCGTAATCTTGCAGAAAATCCAAAGAAATTCTGGTCATATGTGAAGTACACTAGCGGCAAAACACAAACAATACCTTCACTACGCGATATCAATGGTAATACTATCGATGACAGTACTGCTAAGGCAGAATTACTAAACACAGCTTTCCGAAATTCTTTCACCAAAGAAGACGAAGTGAACACTCCAGTATTCAGTCCAAGAACAGCTGCCAGCATGCGAAACTTAGAAGTAGATGTTCCTTGAGTAGTAAAACAACTTAAGTCACTAAACAAAAATAAATCTTCCGGGCCAGATTGTATACCAACTAGATTCCTCTCAGAGTATGCTGATGCAATAGCTCCGTACTTAGCTATAATTTACAACAGATCACTCAGCGAAAGATCCGTACCCAAAGACTGCAAAGCTGCCCAAGTGACTCCAATATTCAAGAAAGGCAATAGGAGTGATCCCCAAAATTACAGGCCAATCACATTCACGTCGATTTGCAGTAGGATTTTGGAACATATACTTTGTTCGGATATTATGAACTACCTCGAAGAGACCTATTAACCAGTAGTCAACACGGATTCAGAAAGTATCGCTCTTGCGAAACACAGCTTGCTCTTTATTCACATGAAGTGTTAAGTGCCATCGACAAGGGATCTCAAATCGATTCCATATTTCTGGATCTCCGGGAGGCTTTTGATACTGTACCGCACAAGCGGCTTCTTATGAAATTGCGTGTTTATGGAATATCTCCCCAATTGTGCGGTTGGATTCAAGATTTCCTATCAGAAAGAACACAGTTCGTTGTAATTGACGGTAAGTCATCGAGTAAAACAGATGTGATATGTGGCGTTCCATTGGGAAGCATTATAGGTCCCCTACTCTTGCCAATCATCATCATCATCATCATCATCCCTACTCTTCCTCGTGTTTATAAACGATTTAGGAGACAATCTGAATAGCTCCCTTAGATTGTTCGCGGATGATGCTGTCGTTTATCGGTTAGTGAAGTCAACAGAGGATCAAAAGCAACTGCAAAGCGATTTAGACAAAATTTCTGCATGGTGCGAAAATTGGCAATTGACACTAAATAAAGAAAAGTGTGAAGTAATACACATGACCACTAAAAGAAATCCGCTGAACTTCAATTACGCGATAAATCAGTCAAACCTTAAGGTCGTAGATTCTACCAAATACCTAGGAGTTACAATTACGAACAACTTTGACTGGAGAGAACACATATAAAATATTGTGGGGAAGGCGAACCAAAGGTTACGTTTCATCGGCAGAACGCTTCGAAGATGCACCAGCTCCACCAAAGAGACTGCCTACATCACACTTGTGCGTCCTCTCCTGAAGTACTGTTGCCCCTTGTGGGACCCTCACCAGGTGGGACTGACGGAAGACATTGAGAAGGTTCAGAGAAGGGCAGCTCGTTTTGTTTTATCACGTTACGGGGGGGGGGGGGGGAAGCGTCACGGAAATGTTGCAAGAGTTGGGGTGATCTGTTTGCGAAGTTTCAATCACCGACTTTTAGTTCTGAATGTGAAAATATTTTCCTAGCACCCACCTACTTAGGGAGACATGACCATCCCGATAAAATAAGAGAAATCAGATCGAAAACGGAAAGATTTAGGTGTTCTTTCTTCCCGCGCGCTATTAGAGAATGTAACGGTAGAGAAAAGTTATGAAAGTGGTTAATGAACCCTCTGCCAGGTACTTTAATGTGATTTGCAGAATATCTATGTAGATGTAGATGAATGTGAGTCCAGTGTGTTTCCACTGCGCTACCTCGCTCGGTGATTGTGAGGGTGAGTGCGGTTTTATTTCAGCAGTGAATGGTCTTGTCTTTGGTGCTGTGGCGCAGATTAAACTTGCAGAATTGATCTGACAGTGTTAACTATCAACCAAATAACGTCCCAATTAATAAAATACCTCGACAGAAACGTCTGTTTCGTGCCTGAAACACAAAACGTACAAAAAAAAAAGAGCCGATATTACTACCAGAAATTTTAAAACACATATTTTGATATTTAGAACACTGTATTAATACAGCTCTCTGCTGTCTCTGTCAGTCAACAGACGAAGTCGACCTGTAAGCTTTTGTGCTTTACGTGCCCCTTCACGTTTTTTGCTTCACTAACAAATCAGAAACTGTGGACCTACTAGGAATGTTTAGCAGTGTGGAACTCTCGCATACAGACTTCCGACACGAGTGACACTCATTCACCTGACCATGCTCGAAGTTCGTCAGTTCTGCGTGGTTGCACCATTCTTCAGTCCCACGACCCCTAATGACTACTGAGGCGGTTGACATGGAGTAGCTAGCACTATCACCTAATATGAAAAATGTGTGTTTTTGAGGGTGTTACTATTCATCACATGTCGATATACATTATGAGTCATAAATGAAGTAAACTACGTCGAGGACCGCATGCTGGAATAAGTAACACGTGACGCACCTTTGTTAATTTTGTTCTCCTCATAGTACTGTGTGCATAAATGAAAAACGTCTATTAACCGTTTAACGAGATACCGACGAGCATCACGTTCACGACATGTCATTCACCCACAGATACAACACATGACACACCAATGAGCTGATTTGTATCTGCCAGCATATTAAAGATACGAGAAAGAACAAAACTCATCTTTATATATCTACATATACATAGATACTCTGCAAATCACATTTAAGTGCCCGGCAGAGCGTTCATTATCCACTTTCATAACTTTTCTCTACCGTTCCATTTTCTAATAGCGTGCGGGAAGAAAGAACACCTAAATCGTTCCGTTTTCGATCTGATTTCTCTTATTTTATTGGGATGGTCATGTCTCCCTAAGTAGGTGGGTGCTAGCAAAATATTTTCACATTCATAAGTAAAAGTCGGTGATTGAAACTTCGCAAACAGATCACGCCGCAATGTATAACGTCTTTCTTTTAATGATTTACACCCCAATTCGTGCAACATTTCCGTGACGCTTTCCCCCCCGTAACGTGATAAAACAAAACGAGCTGCCCTTCTCTGAACCTTCTCAATGTCTTCCGTCAGTCCCTCCTGGTGAGGGTCCCACAAGGGGCAACAGTACTCCAGGAGAGGACGCACAAGTGTGATGTAGGCAGTCTCTTTGGTGGAGCTGGTGCATCTTCGAAGCGTTCTGCCAATGAAACGTAACCTTCGGTTCGCCTTCCTAACAATATTTTCTATGTGTTCTCTCCAGTCAAAGTTGTTCGTAACTGTAACTCCTAGGTATTTCGTAGAATTGCCGTGTAATTGAAGTTCTGCGTTCTTTTAATGATCATGTGTATGATTTCACACTTTTCATTATTTAGTGTCAATTGGCAATTTTCGAAACATGTTGGAATTTTATCTAAATCGATTTGCTGTTGCTTTTGATGCTCTCTTGACTTCACTAACCGATAAGCGACAACATAATATGCGAACAGTCTAAGGGAGCTATTCAGATTGTCTCCTAAATCGTTTATAAACACAAGGAAGAGTAGGGGACCTATAACGCTTCCCTGTGGAACGTCAGATATCACTTCTGTTGTACTCGATGAGTTACCGTCAATTACAACGAACAGTGTCCTTTCTGATAGAAAGTCGTGAATCCAATCGCACAATTGGGACGATATTCCGTAAGCAATTTCATTAAAAGCCGCTTCTGAGGTTGTATCAGAACGTGTGAATCACATTTTACCGGCGGTTACGGAGTGTACAGTCCCATATTAGGGAATGTTTTTTCTGTAAGCGGGAAGAGTGGTCAACGGCGGAAGTGAAACCGCGGTGAGCATGTCGTGTTTACAACAACTCTGCGCTGTTCACTTTGTCCGTTACAAATGTTCAAATGTTTGTAAAGGTTGTGGGACTTAACTACGGGGTCATCAGTCCCTAAACTTACAAACTACTTATGAACTAGCTAACACTAAGGACGGCACAAATATCCATGCCCGAGGGGGGATTCGAACCCCCGACCGTAGTGGCCATGCAGACCGTGACAGTAGCGTCTCAGTCCCCTCGGCCACCGCGGCCGGCTCTGTCCGATACCCGCCGTGTCGACAGCTGCTGACGGCCGCGTCGCAGTGTTGCTACAGTACCGTGGCAAGCTTCACAAACGAGGAATACGCCGACATACACGTTACCTACGGGACGAGCTGACGTTGCAAGGCAACTGTATCTTTAGAGGTTTCCTAGCCGGCACCTTCCATCCACAAAAACGTTCTACTCTGTGGACAGTCTCTTGAGGGATTATGGTGCATGTGTAGCCTCTACAGCATTAAGTGGTCGCGGCCGACGGTCGACGTACAGTGCGGATGACGAAGACAATGTGTTGTTACAAACTGTTGCGGAGGACCCAACAATAAACACCAGGTCTCTCGCCACTGCGCTCGGAATGCAACAATCTACTGTTGTGCGAGTACTGCAGAGACCATCCCTTTAGCATACAGAAGGTACAGGCATTATTGCCGGAAAACTAACAGAGGAGGCTGGACTTCTGCAACTTTTTCCTACGGCATAAGATCCCACGACCAGCTCTTTTCACGAACAACACTGTTCACCGACGACAGCTATTTCACGAAGGACGGTATAGTGAATCCGCACAATTGGCACGAATGGACGGAAGAAAACCCCCAAGCACAGTGATGCGAGAGTACCAACATCGATGCGGTGTCAACATCTGGTGTGGTATCATTGATGTCCATCTCATAGGGCCACATGTGCTACCACAAAGGTTTACAGAAGAGCTGTCTCTGCGTTTCCTGGATGCTACATTGTCGGAATTGTTGGAAGATGTTAGTTTGGCCTCTCGTATGAACCTGTGTACATGCATGATAGTACCTCCCGACGCCTTCAGGAAAATGTCTTCCCTGTCAAATGAATTGGTCGTAGAGGCCCTGTAGCATGGCCACCAGAGACTGTGTTTTATTGGCAGAAGCTTTAAGAGATGCAACAGAACTACTGAAGAAACTGCAAACACTACGGTTGTCCGTCCTTTTATGGAGTATTGCTGCCTACTGTGGGATCCTTATTAGGTGGGTTAGACGGAGGACATCGAAAGAATCCAAAGAAGAGCAGCTCGTTTCGTATTGTCACGATACAAGGGAGACAGCGTTACGGAAATGATACAGGATCTGGGATGGGAATCATTACAACAACGGCGCTTATCGCTGCGGCGTGGACTACTTACGAAACTCCAGTCGCCAACATTCTCCTCCGAATGCGAAAATATATTGTTGACTCCCACTTATATAGCTAGAAATGATCATCAGAATAAAATACGAGAAATCAGAGCTCGAACGGAGAGATTCAGGTGTTCTTTCTTCCCGCACGCAATTCGAGAATGGAATGGCAGATAAATTATTTAATGGTGGTTCGATGATTTGCAGAGTATCCCATGTAGATGTATGTAGTTTACCGGCCGCTTGGAGTGCTGCTGTCGCGGCGTACAACAAACAGCTGTGGGAGTATCGCGACTATATATATGTCAAGGTGCGTCCACTCTAGCGCGCCGCTCCTGCGCATCGAATTCGTCAATTTTGGACGGGGTGCGCGCGCTGCGCATGCGCGGCGCACCTCGATCCATGTCCTGTCGGTTTTTCCAACGAACACTTTGAAGGTTCGCAGTTCAGATTTGGACGGGAGCGCGGAAGGTTCGTCGTTATTAGCGCGCATGCGAGTATTGTTTTGCAAGATATTAACGAGAAAGCACGGGAGGCAATACTCACATTACGACGTATCTTAGAAGATAGGCTAAGGAAAGGGAAACCTACGTTTTTAGCGTTTGTAGATTTGGAGAAAGCTTTTGACAATGTCGACTGGAATACACTCTTCCAAATTCTGAAGTCAGCAGGGGTAAAATATAGGGAGCGAAGAGTTATATTCAACCTGTACAAAAACCAGACAGCGATTATTACAGTCGAAGGGACGCAGAGATTGGGAAGGGAGTAAGACAGGGTTGTAGCCTTATGGAATGTAATATCAGAAAATCAGTAATTGCTGAAGGAATTAGATTAGGTAATGAGAAAATAAAAGTAGTAGATGAATTTTATTATTATTTGGGTAGCAAGATAACTTCTGATAGCCGAGGTGAAGAAGATACAAAATGTAGAATGGCTATGGGAAGAAAAGCGTTTCTAAAGAAGCGAAACTTGTTATCATCCAATATTAATTTAAATGTGAGGAAGTCCTTTCTGAAAGCATTTGTCTGGAGTGTAGCATTGTATAGTAGTGAAACATGGACAATAAGGAGTTCAGATAAAAAGATGATAGAAGCTTTTGAAATGTGGTGCTACAGACGAATGATGAAAATTAGATGGGTAAATCACGTAACTAATGAGGAGGTGCTTAACCGAATCGGGGAGAAAATGAGTTTCTGGCATATCCTGACTACGAGAAGGGATAGATTGGTAGGACACATTCTGAGACATCAAGGAATTGTCAACTTATCATTAGAAGAGTGTGGGGTAAAAATCGTAGAGGGAGACCGAGGGACGAATAGAGTAAGCAGATTGAAAAGGATGTAGGTTGCCGAACGTATTCTCAGACGAAGAGACTTGCACAGGGCAGGATAGCGTGGAGAGCTGCATCAATCCAGTCTGCGGACTGAAGGCCACAACAACAACAATGAGAAAAGAGGGATTTTTAAGTTAACTAAAATGTTTCATTTCAATCTTTAGATCATTGTCAGGCTTCAATAAAAAGATCTTGTATTTGATTTTCCAACGATTAAATATGGAGTGGTCGGAAGTGACTTAAATTTAACTTATATACATTGTGAGTCATAAGTGCGGAAAAATATTTCGTGCAAATTGTCACACAGTGAGCTACAAACATAAATTCGTTTTCCTTGTGTTCCTATGTCAATAAATGACGGTGCAATTGAATGATAAAAATCTGGAAATATGAAGCGGACTTTTGGCTGTTTCTGTGCGCCGACATTGGCCCAGTGGAGAGATCGACAAAAGGGCACAACATGCGAGTGTTGTAAGTAGTCTAGCCGCTCACGAGAAGGCGAGGCGTGCGGCGTCAAACGACGGTCTGCGTGACACTGCGAGAAGTGACGGCGCTCACATCTACCTCGTACCATTTTCGCTGGCCGATATTATCGTAGCTAGTTTGAATAGGGAATGGAATTTGTGCGCTGTTGCCCTATTGCCGATCTGTCCCCTTGGCCAATGCCAGCGTACAGTAAGGTCCACTTCATATTTCCAGATTTTTACCATTCAATTTCATTGTCTTTTTTATTTTGTCTTTATTTATTATTTATTTTATAAGGAACACATTTAATTACATGACCGGTTTCGGCGTGCTAGACGCCATCTTCAGACCTGTCGTAATATGTTAAAAATTGTTGCAACAGCAGTGATGTAAAAAATTACGACGGGTCTGAAGATGGCGTCTAGCACGCCGAAACCGATCATGTAATTAAAAGAAGAAAGCGATCTTCGCTGAAAACCTCTTATTAAATTATTATTTATTATTACTTTTTTTGACATAGGAATATGCGGAAAACGAATTTATATGTATTACTCATTGTGTGACAATTTGAACGAAATACGTTTCCCGCCGCGGTGGAGCAGCCGAGCTGTCTAAGGCGCCTCGCTGCGGAGCGCGCGGTTGCTCCCGTCGGAGGTTTGAGTCCTTCCGGGGGCATGGGTGTGTGTGTGTTGTCCTTAGGTTAGTTTACCTAGGTTTAAGTAGTTTGTAAGCTACTGACTGATGGCCACGCAGTTTGGTCGCATAATTTACAAACATTTGACCATTTCGAATACATTGCCTCATTTATAACTCACCCATAGTTGCACTATTTGGAAGCTGGTAACTAGTTTCGGACTTGTTGGTCCATTTTGAAACCATATGCCTTATTCCACCGTAACAATACACTGCATGAAGCAAATGACATAAAATCTATGCCTTGTCGACATCTATTTTAAATTTCAATGTAATCATGTTTTAACAGTGGACAACGCATAGATTTTATGTCATTTGCTTCATGCAGTGTATTGTTACAGTTGCAATAAGGCATATGGTTTGAAAATGGACGAATAAGTCCGAAAGTAGTTACCAGCTTCCAAATAGTGCAACTGTGACGACAAAATCGCACTGACGTGTTTTACGGCCCACTTTAGATTTGTAGTTTTATAAGATTTTGCTAACATTTTGGACCAATATAATAATCTAAATAATAATTAATTAATTAATAGAGTGTCTGAAACTCTTTTAGGAAAAAAAAAGTTAGTGGCGGGTTTCGAACCACCGACCTTTCATGGCAGAATCCAGCACCTTACCCACTACGCTACGGCTAAAAATCAAAACAGAAGTGCTCTAATAGCATACTATTGATGGCCGTTGTTAATTGATGTTAATATGGCATTTGTGGACATTACAGTATCATTTATCGTACGAAGAACGATGTGTTTTTGTTAATGCCTCAGTGTGCCGTTGCTTTGAAATGACAACGTGTAAGTTACATTAAGGTTTTCGTTAATTCAATGGAGGGTGTCAAATCTCCGTTATTTTTGCAAATATGTCTCAAACGATACGAGATATGAAAAAAAAGAAAAACATAAGGGAGCTAAGCTGTAGAGAATTTTCTCCTCTACCAATTAGGTTATTCAATTTTCGTATCACATGAACGGTTCATTTGCAATTACAATTATATTACAAACGGATTTTTTTGGTATTACTACCGTAATTTTTGCCCGAAATTTTGAAAAAGGGAGGTTCTGGTCTCTGGCGGCCTACAATCATGTCTGTAAAATTTGGCGCTGATCGGTTGAACGGTTCGTCTTAAAAACAGGGAACACATTACGGACAGACAGACAGATAGACATAATCCCAAATCGCCCTTATTTTGCAAATGTCTTTGAAACGCTACGAGATATGAAAAAAACATAAGAGAGCAACGTTGTAGAGAATTTTCTCCTCTACAAATTCGGTTGTTCAATTTTCGTGTCAGATGAATAGTTAAGCCGTTTTCTTTTCATTTAAATTTCGAGCTGTCAAAAGACGATCGCAAAGGCCCACTTTTAGTGTTACTACTGTAATCTAAAGTGGGCCAAAAAGAAAAATAAATGGTTTTCATTACATATCCAGTTTCTGATCCTGTCCCATCTTCACGATGAATTTTCATAAAACAGAAATTGTTTTCGGTATAGTGACCAACATTGAGTGTTTTTGTGTCGTACCACAGCTCAAAATATGTGGTTCCGATTTTTTTTTTCCTCAGAACCACAGACACTGCATACCGGTGCGTAGCATCACGAATCAAGCACTGTGTTGTATTGCGAATTAAACTAGGTTCAAAGCCACAGTGTTTTGCGTCATTTGTTCTCCTGCGAACAAAACACACAGTGGCTTGTTGATGTTAAACATTTTTATTCCTTTGTTTTTAAACCGGCCACGAAGAGCGCGGCAGCGGCGTTTGCGGTGGTTTCGACAGCAACCGCAGACCGCGCTGCTCTCGCGTGTTTCCAGTCCGTGCGTGATGTTCGGCGAATCATCCGCCCAGCGTTTTATCGCGTTTGTGACGACCGGCGACTGAATCGTGGCCGCTTAAGCCCGCCAGACTGGATTAATTCGTGCGTTCCGACGCCCCAGCGGAATGTTAACTCGCGTAATTTATTTCGATAATACTGGTTTACTGCCGCAGTACTACGCCCTTCTGACTACCAGAGAGGACTCACGGGAACCTACAGAAAACGTAAATTTTTACAGACCAAATGGGCTGCGAAGCCAAATTGTTGTGTACTACACTGGGGAAATGTTCAAATGTTTGTATAGCTTATGGGACTTAACTACGGGGTCATCAGTCCCTAAACTTACAAACTACTTATGAACTACTTACGAACTAGGACGGCACAAATATCCATGCCCGAGGGGGGATTCGAACCCCCGACCTCGTAGTAGCCGTGAAGACCGTGACTGGAGCGCCTCAGTCCCCTCGGCCACCGCGGCCGGCTACACTGGGGGAAAAAAAGCACGAAGTTCTAGAAACACGCAAGCCGCATTCTGTTTTCAGTTGTTCTCAAAACATTTTGCACAAAGCTGAGTTTCTGTTTATGTATAAGCCCGTAATATTCCACTTTTAAACTTTTTTATTTGCAGTGGGAAACATACAGACTATTTCGCTTACACACACACACACACACACACACACACACACAGACACACACACACACACACACACACACACACACACACACACACAGAAAGGGAGAAAGAGAGAGAGATAGAGATCATGCACTGACTCCATTGGCAAAGTCGTATAACTATCTCGCCGTATTTAGTAAGGTCACTTGTCACCACAGCGCAGTGCCCCTCGACAAGCGACCGATAAGATTTTCTCCATCGTTCCCAAATTGTGTGTCACGACGCCTTTAAAATTTGACAGTAAAATATCTTACGGACTAGAAAAATATGAAACTGTGTTTGCCTTACTATTCTCCTGTTATTACTTTCACTACACAAAGAAAAGTAAAAATAATGTATACCGAATGTATATCTAAAATTTTAATGATTACTGAATAATATTTTCAGTTCAAAGTATTTAACTACTAATATTACCATGTTTGGGCCAGTAAAGTTGAAAACCGAGAGGAGAACTTTGTTAAAGAAACGGAAACAATACTTTTTTCCAATAACAAATATACTTAATAAAAATTAAATTTTAATTCGGCCATTTACTTGAAATTGTTACTTCTTGATGGTAATGATACTTTTCATATATTGACTGGAGTTTGTAGCCTAAATCCATTTCCTTGCATAATAGTTAAATAACCAAATGTGAAATTATGTTGTTGAATATTACATAGCTTGAGCAGGTAACAAAGTGAATAAAATCAAACTTACAAATTCCATATGAACTAACTTATACTAAAGGTAACACAAACATCCATGCCCGAGAGAGGACTCGTAGCACTGTTTATGACTGTATCAGTTGAAAACTACACACATTGCAACAAAACAATATGAGCTACTAACTGCTACCATCTATTGAATCTGGACAATTAAGTTTATGAAGCAAGCCATACTTTTGGACGAAAAGAAGAAACTTATCAAATTATGTATATTTGAGAAATTTCAGACGTATCAGGTGTGAATTGACAACCATCAAGCCACAATTTTACAGCGACACAGTTCTGTCACACACGGCACCGTTCGAGTGGCCGAGCGCTCTAAGCAGCCTTGCTGCAGAGCGCGCAGTTGCTCGTCGTCGGAGGTTCTACTTCGGTCATGAGTGTGTGTTGTACTTGGCATAAGTGTGTTTTTAAGTTAGTTTAAATAGTTTATAAACTTAAGGAATGATAACCACAACAGTTAATTCCCTTAAATTTACGAACATTTGATTTTTTTTTTTTTTCGACATACATACAGTAAATCTAATGCAGTGAGTGCTCAGCTAAGATCTACTCTCTTCTGCAGTACCAAGAATAAGTTATCAGTGCACCTCTCTATCTTTCGACCAAATTTGTTGTATGGGATTGAAAGTTGGGTGGATATAGGTTACCTTAAGGTAGAGGTTACAGATATGAAAGTGGCAAGAATGATTGCAGGTACTAATACATGGGAACAGTGGTATGAGGGTGTCCATAGTGAGGAAATCAAAGAAAAACTGGGAATGGACAACTTAGATGAAGCAGTTAGAGCGAACAGACTGAGATGGTGGGGTCATGTTTCACGCATGGGAGAAGCAAGGTTACCTAAGAGACTCGTGAGCTCGAGTCGAGGTAGACCAAGAAGAGAGTTCTTAGATTCGGTGCAGAATGATTTTGAAGTAAAAGGCTTAACATCAGACGAGGCATCAATGTTAGCATTGTATGGAGGAATTTTATTAGAGGTACTATGCTCCAGACTGAACGCTGAAAGGCATAGTCAGTCTCTAAGAATGATGATGATGACATACAATTAATGGAGATATTGTTCTAGCTTCTTGGGCGCAGAATCAGAGCTTGGAATTGACTCTTGTAGTCATGCACTTAACGATACTAATCTCTTCACTGGCTTAAGGACGCAAGAAGGTCAACAAGATCTCTTATCATATTAAGTAGCAATGTTGCAGCCATATCACGTATATTCCTATTTGACTGACCTTTATAGCCAAGATTATAGCTACAATTTGTGATAATATCACAAACTTCTCTGGCGTGTAACAAAGCAGTAATTCATCTGGTGTTGACACACTGCATTAAAATCAACATTTTGCCTACTTTTCCCAGCTCTGCTCTCATCGAGGCCATAGAATTGACTGATATAATAGTAAACACAATGCTCCAATCCGGTGCTTATTTGTAGTGCTGAAACTGATATTAAATTAATCCCAGTGTAAGATCTTTACCGTCAGATTGTTCTTGCCGGTTAGAACTGTAGTGCATGAACGCAGACAGGTGTGAAAACTACAGAATCATCATTTTAATAAGTCATGGTTGCAAAATATTAACACGAATTATTTACAGAAGGATGGAAAAGCTGGTTGAAGCCGATCTCGGGAAAGATCAGTTTGGGTTCAGGAGAAATGTGGTAACACGGAAGGCAATACTCGCTTTACGGCTTATCCTAGAAGATAGATTAAGAAAAGGCAAACCTACATATCTACCTTTTGTATATTTGGAGAAGGCTTTTGACAATATTGATTGGAATAAACTCTTTCAAGTTCTGGTGCAAGCAGGAGTAAAATATGGGGAGCGTAAGGTTATTTACAAATTGTACAAAAACCAGACAGCAGTTGTCAGAGTTGAAGGGCATGAAAGGGATGCATTACTTGGGAAGGGAGTAAGACAGGGTTGTAGCCTTTCTCCAATGTTATTCAATTTGTACTTTGAGCAAGCTATAAAGGAAAGCAAGGAGAAGTTTGGAGAAGGAATTAAAGTTCAGGATGAAGAATTAAAAACATTGCGTTTTGTCGACGACATAGTAATTATGTCAGAGACAGCAAAGGACCTGGAAGAGCAGTTGAACGGAATCGACAGTGAGCTGAAAGGTGCATATAAGATGAACATTAACAAGAGCAAAACTAGGGTAATGGAGTGCAGTGTAAGAAAATCAGATGATGCTGAAGGAATTAGATTAGGTAACGAAGCAATAAAGGAGGTAGAAGAGTTTTGTTACGTGGGCAGTAAAATAACACATGATGATCGCTGTACAGAGGATATAAAATGCAGAATGGCAATGGGTAGAAAAGCATTCTTGAAAAAGAGAAATTTGTTAACATCGAATATTGATTTGAGTCTAAGAAAGTCCTTTCTGAAGGCATTTTTGTGGAGTGTTGCCTTGTATGGGAGTGAAACATGGACGATAAACAGTGTGGACAGGAAGAGGATAGAGCCTTTTGAAATGTGGTGCTACAGAAGAATGCTGAAGATTAGGTGAGTGGATCACGTAACTAATGAGGAGGTACTGAATAGAATTGGGGAGAAAAGAAATTTCTGGCATACCTTGACTAAAAGAAGGGATCGATTGCTAGGACACATTCTGAGACATCAAGGAATTGTTAATCTAGCGTTGGAGGGACGTGTGTGGGTGTAAACCGCAGAGGAAGACCAAGGGATGGATAGAGTAAGCAGATTCAAACAGATGTAGGTTGCCGTTCTTATGTGGAGTTGAAGAGGCTTGCTCAGGATAGGGTATTGTGGAAATCTGCATCAAACCAGTCTCCAACTGAAGACCACAACAACAAATATGAACGATATACAATGATCTTCAACGTTAATGCACCAAAAGGAATTTTTGCATCGTGACAGTTGTGTTTATTTTGCCCCTAAACGATGTAAAGAAGTGATAGTAAGATAGCAACTGTGTAAAAAAAAAAAAAAAAAAAAAAAAAAAAATACATAACGGGAGCAACTGCACGCAGATTCCGACTACAGTTGAATTTCCTCGGTATGGGGTGTGACCACCAGTAGCAGCAGTGTTGAAAATGACTACTGCAAATGATGTCAGCAAACTCCTGTTGAGCCATTCTAGGTAGAGCACGAAAATGTGCTCGGGAATTTGTAGCTTCGAACGTCCGTTAAAGGCACTATTGTGCATATTACTTTTGTAGCTGTCTTTCTTGCTAGGATTCTGTAAATAGTGGTTGTATCTTTCTTTTGTTTGGGAATTACGAAATATCAATACGGTCAGGGACTGCTACAATTTACTTTTCTTTCTCGTCAACCCATACAGATTAATACATACCATGGCATTTCAATGTTAAAACTCTGTTTGTTACTAGTAAATCATTGTGTAAACAGAGTTAAGGAAGTATTATATCATGTCGGGACTTTCAAGTCCCACTATTTTAGAGTGCGGCGGATGGATTCTGGCGTGATGTAACCCGTCTCTCTGGTGCATCCCAGACATGTTCTTTGGGATTCAAATTGTAATTGGAAACGAACCGTTCATCTGACACGAAAATTGAATAACTTAATTGGTAGCGAACCTAATTGGTAGAGGGGAAAATTCTCTACAACTTCGTTCCATTATGATTTTTTCATATATTGCACGGTTGCAGAGATATTTGCAAAAATAACGGCGATTTGACGATGTCTGGCTATAACGAGTTCCCACTTTTTAGGTCGAACCGTTCAACCGATCGGCACCAAATTTTGCAGAGATAATTGTTGGCTACCAGAATCTCGCTTTTTGAAATGTTTCGGACAAGAAATACGTTAGTAATAAAAAAAGCCGTTTGTAATGTAATTTTAATTGCAAATAACCGTTCATCTGACGCGAAAATTGAATAAACAAATTTGCAGAGGAAAAAATTGTCTGCAACTTTGTTCCCTTATGTTATTTCTCAAACGATACGAGAGATATTTGCAAAAATAACTGAGTTTTGACACCCTCCATTAAATTAACGAAAGCCAGCCGTTCGCAGATGTCACGTGACATTCCTCGCCCAGAACTGTCTGTGGCATACGCCATCTTGCGTTGCGTATTTGATGATTTTCTTATTGTAACTTACACGTTGCCATTCCAAAGCAATGGTGCACTGAGGAAGTAAGAAAAAGACGTCGTTCTTCCTACGATAAATGATAATCTAGTGTCTACAAATGCCATATTAGCATCAGTTGACAACGGTCATCAATAGCATGAGATACAACGCCATTTCTAACTGTTAGCTATAGCGTAGTGGGCAATGTGTTTGACTGTGACGCTGAAGCTCAGGGTTCGGAACCCGCAACTACTTAATTTTTTTCCCTACTAGGGTTTCAGGCACTCTTATTAATTAATTTTTTATTATTTACTTTATTATTTTGATCCAAAATGTTTGCAAAAACTTATAAAAGTACAAATCTAAAGTGGGCCGTTTAGCACGTCAGTGTGATTTTTTTGAGTGAAGCTAACTCTTAGTTCGTGCGTATATCTGTCCTGGCTGCACTGCTATCTCTCGGTATTAATTAACAGCCTGATAATGGCAACTTTACCCGAATCTGCGCCGTTTTACGCCCTCTCGGACGGCTAATAAAGGATTCCGCAGTCGTAGCGTAATAGTTCGTAGGGGCTTAAAGCAATAATCGGGCCTTGATGGCCACGCTCGTCCTCGCTCGCCGGTCCCCGGGCTCTGGCCAATTAAAATTTCATCGCGGCGCTCGCCGGTCCGTTCATTCATTATTCACACGGCTCCCAGCACCGCCCTCTTCGTAGCAGACACAGTGCAAGTTTCTTCTCTGCCGGCAACAGACACTACTAACTCAAATATTGCCCTTGTCTGACGAAGGCGCAGGATACTTTCTACATAAGTAATGCCGGAGGAAACAAGAAAATCTTTCTCTTAACAAAGCTCTGTTCTGTACACGACAAATTTGAATGCGCTGGGTTCTTTCTAACTTCGTACTAGGGGGGGGGGGGGGGGGAAGAAAGGAAAAAAAAAAAAAACCTGCAGATCTAGCAGGATACTGCAGGAAATAGGTCCAAGAAAGTGTTTTAATTTTACAGTATGGGAATGAAAGCTGGGTGGATACTGGTTACCTTATTATAGTGTAGATATATAGAGTAATCCGTCTATGCAACTGCATTAATAAAATATTTTATTGCCATATGCATTTGGCCTTTATTTGGAAGGCATCATCAGTGGCCTGTAATAAATACATTATTGTGTTTTACAAGATTCTCTATTTACGTTTCTTAGTATGTTTAGGTTGTAAACAGAAAATACTAAGAAACGTAAATAGAAAATATTGTAAAACATAATCATGTATATATTACAGGCCACTGATGATGCCTTCCAAATAAAGGCGAAATGCATATGGCAATAAAATATTTATTAAATCAGTTCCATAGACGGATTACTCTATATAGCTACACTATAATAATATATGAGACTTTAACTTTTCCCGGCATAATGAATGCTCAAACAACTTACTAGCTGTTGAAATTAAACTAGCAAGTGACGTTATAAACAGAGATGATGGTTTTTGTTTAAATTCTGCTTGGAATCCGGCACTGTCTCTCGTCAGAAAACAGAGGGACAAAATTAATGCTGCCTCACCTGTTGATTAACAGTCACTATCGTTATTTTTGATGTCTGGTCATCTTTGGTTGTGTTGACTCTGCTGTGACTTGTACTGTGTGTGTTATCTTCCTTGTTTACCCTTTGCAAACCGAGGTATTAAATACGCCTGCACATTGCTTCCTCAAGTGCAGTTGTGCCTTGAGAATGGCAGGGTGTCCTCCTGCCGAAATATCAGCGGTTGTCGACGACGTCACCCGGCAGCATACCCATAAGTTGTTTGAATATAATAATATAATACAGCAAAAGTGGGGAAAACAGGACAAAAAAGGAACCAACAATGTTACAGGTTACCTTACTCATAAGGTCGAGGTTGCAGTTATGAAAGTAGCAAGAATGATTGCAGGTACTAATAGATGGGAACAATGGTCATGATGTGGAAATAAAAGAAAAACTGGGTATGGATATTATAGATGAAGCAGTTAGAGCGAACAGGCTAAGATGGTGGGATCATGTTACACGCATGGGAGAAGCAAGGTTACCTAAGAGGCTCATGAGCTCGGCAGCGGAGGCTAAGAGGAGTCGAGGTAGACCAAGAAGAAAGTACTTAGATTCGGTGCAGAATGATTTTGAAGTAACAGGTTTAACACCTGACGAGGCATCAATGTTATCATTGAATAGGTGATCATGGAGGAATTTTATTAGAGGTACTATGCTCCAGACAATGCTGAAAGGCATTAACAATCTCTAATGATGATGATGATGATGATGAGTATTGGTCCACCATTACAGTGTCAGTTCTGCCTGGCATGGAACCTTCAAACTTTTATCGCATGTATTTTTGTTACAAATATTTGACACACTAATCTCTCGTCTAGTACAGATCTTTAACGTTTTACCGCATGTCATACCTACTTGACCCTTGTAATTCGCAATGTTTTGCACATGCTCCGTTTCTCTGTGATTCTGCGTCGAACTTTCCCTCCTGTTATCACACCAACTAATTTTCAAACCCATCTCTAGCACCATATCTGAAATTTTGCGATTATCTTCTCTCCCAGTTTTCGAAAAGTCTACAATTCACTTCCTTCCAATGCTGTCGTCCAGTTGCGTATTATCTCTCTCAGTCTAAGTCAGATATCTCATACTAATGTAATAGACCCCTTTTGACGTGGATTACTCTCTTTGTCTCTGCAAGTTTTTATGTCCTCTTGGCTTCATCCGTTGTACGTATGTTTTTGTGTTTCCAATATAGGTGGCAGTTAGTAAGCACCAGGAGCCATTTGAAGTGGAGCGACCACACAAAATTGTTTGTCTGAAAGACAAATGCCAGATAGAGATGGATTGGAAGATTTCTTAAGAAGGCCAATATCGTTGACATCAAATTCCTCTGGAGTAAGTTGTAATATGCGGCTGTTTGCTGATGATGCTGTGGTGTATGGGAGGGTGTCGCCTGTAACTGACTGTAATAGCATACAGGTTGACTTAGACAAAATTTCTAGTTGGTGCGAAGATTGGCAGCTAGCTCTCAATGTGAAAAAAATGTAAGGTGATGCGTATGAGTAGAAAAAACAATCCCATAATGTTCGAATACAGCATTAGTAGTGAGCTTCTTGATACTGTCGCGTCGTTCAAATATCTAGGCGTAACATTGCAGAGCGATATGAAATGGAACGAGCATGTAAGGACAGTTGTGAGTAGGGCTGACAGCCGACTTCGGTTTATTGGGAGAATTTTGGGAAGATGTACTTCACCTGTAAAGGAGACTGCGTATAAGACGCTTGTACGACCACGTCTTGAGTATTGCTCAAGTGTTTGGGACCCGCAGCAGATCAGTTTAAAGGAAGACATAGAGGCGGTTCAGATCTTTATCTTTGTACAGCTTATGGGACTTAACTACGGGGTCATCAGTCCCTAAACTTACAAACTACTTATGAACTAATTACGAACTAGGACGGCACAAATGTCCATGCCCGAGGGGGGATTCGAACCCCCGACCGTAGTGGCCGTGTAGACCGTGACTGTAGCGCCTCAGTCCCCTCGGCCACCGCGGCCGGCGGCGGTTCAGAGACGAGCAGCTACATTTGTTACCGGTAGGTTCGACCAAGGCGCGAGTGTCACGGAATTGCTCGGGCAACTCAATTGGGGATCGCTGGAAGAAAGACGACGTTCTTTTCGTGAATTTCTGTTGAGTAAATTTAGAGGGTCGGAATTTGAAGCTGAGTGTGGTACGATGTTGCTGCCGCCTACATCCATTTCGCGAAGTAATTACAAAGACAAGATAAGAGAAATTAGGGCTCGTATGGAGACATATAGGCATTCTTTTTTTCCTCGTTCAATCTGGGAGTGGAATAGGAAAGGAAATGCCTAGTAGTGGTAAAGTGTACCCTCCGCCACGCACCTTACGGTGAATTGCGGAGTATGCATGTAGATGTAGATGTAGAATTTTGGAGCATATTTTCAGCTGGAATATAGGAAATTTCCTTCAGAGGGCTAAGCTTCTTCCTATGGCATATTTTATATAGTTTCGGTCTTCTTTTAGACCATCTTCAGGAAATTTAGCTCAATTGATGTTGTGGATCTAAAGTTCCTGAAGATGGTCTGAAAGAAGACCGAAACTAGTCGAAAGTTATTATTATTATGCACTCTAGACCTTCATATATAAATTCTTCCTATGAATCAGCACGGTTTTAGGAAACATCATTCGTGTCAAACTCAGCTTGTCCTTTTCACATATGACATCTTGCGAGCCATGCATGAAGGGCAACAGGCAGATTGTGGTTTTCTCGATTTCAAAAAGGCATTTGACGCGTTGCCGCACTGCAGACTGCTAACAAAGAAACGAGCATATGGAACTTCGAAGAACAGTTGTGAGTAATGCGGCCAGCCGACTTCGGTTTATTGGGAGAATTTTCATCTATAAAGGAGACCGCGCATAAAACGACCACGTCTTCAGTATTGCTCAAATGTTTGGTAACCCAGTAGATCAGTTTAAAAGAAGACATAGAAGCAGTTCAGAGGCGAGCAGCTAGGTTTGTTACTGGTAGGTTCGACCAATGCGCGTTTGACACGGAAATGATCCGGGAACTCAAATGGGGATCGCTGGAAGAAAGACGTTCTTTTCGAGAAATTCTGCTGAGGATATTTAGAGGGCCGGAATTTGAAGCTGACTGTAGAACGATCTTGCTGCCGCCTTCTTACATTTCGCGTAAAGATTACAAAGACACTTGGGCTCGTACAGAGGCATATAGACATTCTCTTTTGTCCTCATTCGATTTGGGAGTGGAATAGAAAAGTAAATGCCTAGTTGCGGTGGATTGCGAAATGTAGATGTGGATGTAGAAGTGTAGTGTAGCAACAAAGGGATTAGCTTGTAAAACTTTCGCTCGCCCGTTCATTGTATACTGTTCATAACTGAGGGATTCTTATTGTCGAACTTTCAAGAGCAGACGTTTCCGAAGTAAATTGCTTCCTCCTACGTACGTAATACGAAGAGATCATGAGTGAAATTAGAGACATTAGAGTTCACGCCTGCAGCATTTTCTTTGCAGTTTCCGATACAACGGGAGAAACGATGGTTTTGATCTGCAGTTGTGCTAAATAATCCTGTTTTTTATGGATTCTTCTGTAATACACTATATATTTGTTCCACAATAATATTTATTTTGTTGTAAACTCTCCTTCGGCTTCCAAGCCCACCTTCAGACAAATTATTACTGCGACTTACCAGCTACTGTATTCGGATTACAAAGATTTTACAAATATGTGTGTCCAGTCATAGGCTATGTAACTTTTAATTATTTTATAAGAAAGAGAGACGCTCAACTAATTAAACCAAAGCAATAACTAGAAATAACAACTATATAGTTATTTCTTAACAATATAGTTTTTTTATTAGGTACTTTTTTGCTTTATTTCGTTGAGCGTCCCTGTTTCTTATAAAATACTTAAAAGTTATATAGCCATATCTTTGTAAAATCTTTGTAATCCGAACATAGTAGCTAGTGCGATGTGGATAATCAGCAGTAATAATTTGTCTGAAGATGGCCTCGGAAGCCGAAAGAGAGTTTACAACAAAACAAATATTATCATGGAACAAATATATAGTATATCACACTTATTGAAATGTTTGTAAATCTATCGGATCAAACAGCGTGATCGTCAGTCCGTAGCTTACAAACTACTTAAACGAAGGTAAACTAACCTAAGGACAAACACACACACACACACACACACACACACACACATGCCCCAGGGAGGACTCGAACCTCCAACGGCGAGCAACCACGCGCTCCGCAGCGACGTGCCTTAGACCGCTCGACTACTCCATTGCGACTATCACACTTATTGAATAATACTGATATTTACTCTCAATTTGCGAAATCTTTCGACTACAGTTGCATTTCGTAAAATGTATTACCATTCTGTGTCACTGGAAAATTTATTCTGGGCCGAGACCCAAACCGGATTTCGGTCCTAATCCCGATTCGGCATAAATATTCAAGTATTACGAAATTACAATAACCTGCAGTCGATTTTATCGCGAACCATGGGTCAAGGGAAAGAAGAATGGGACACTGATACACTAAGTACCCTCCGAGATACACCTTAAGAAGGCTTACAGTGTATAGACTTATAGTAGGTGTAGTAGAATCTCTTCCAACTTTATAATTTATGATTTGTTACTTTTTAAATATGTATTTATTTTTTGTTACGTTTACAGCAAATCTATTTTTTGTTACTACAGACAATTTATCTACGACGGTCGACCAGAAATTAAGTTTCGTTTCTATTTTTACCTGCGGTAGCGCTACGATCGCATGTTAGGAACAGTTGAATACCATGATACAGAAGTCCAAATCATTGCGGAATGTCTCCCACGCATGATGTTAGGAGCAGGCATGCAGAGTGGTACGGTTTTGGGATTACCATACATAAACTCTTTTGTTTGTAGGAAACTATGCAAATGCTGATTCACCGGTCCATACGACATACTTGCAGTCACACTATCTGTTCAGGTTTTATGAACGTGAGATCACTTCCTTCGCAGCTATGCTTTCTCTTCCAGCTTTAGTAACTGTAGGTCTAACATGACTGTTAAGTTTCATCCGTAATGTTTCTATAGAACAGTATTATATGAGTGTTGAGTTTTGCAGTGTCAATTTTATTTTGTCTGGCCACAGCGTCCGTAATTCTCGTCTCTCGTTGTCAATAAACTCCGAGATTCGCCCACAATACATCTTCTCCAATGCTGTTTCACGTTGTTTTGTGTACGCTCTCTTTACTGAAGATCCTGTCATTGCTGAAACGTTGAACAGTGAAACCGATCTAGTCACAGATGCCCGCAATAAATGCGTACCAAGGGGCTGGCCAAGTCTGAAAGATTACCCATTTCACCGACTACGTGCGTTGACTGTCGCAAAGGAAACGTATAATGCGAGGGTCTTCCACAAAGTAAGTTCCGTTTCTATTTCTATCCGCGGCAACGCTACGATCGCAGTTCCGAGCATGCGCGGCAGTTACTCTGACTCTTGGAGAAGACATGTACGCCAGTTTCAGATCGCTGCTGCCGACGTGTGCTTTGTAGTGCTTCTTTATAATGTCAGGCGTAGATGAAAATGCCGTCGAGTGTAAAATCATATCTGTGATTTGTTTTCTAAATGCAAAGATACGTAAACCAAAGGAAATTCATCGGCAAATCTGCGAGGTATAGGGACAAAATGCTATGAGTGATTCAATGGTTAGAAGATGGTTCACACTGTTCAATGAAGCACGTGAACAACTGGTCTGTCGTTACTGATGAACTGATTCACACAATGGAAGAGAAGATTAAACGCAACCGTAAGTTTACACTTAGTGCCCTTGCTATGGAAGTTCCGCAAATCTCACGATCACTAATTCATGAAATTGTTACTGAAAAACTGAAATTTAGAAAACTTTGCTCACGTAGGGTACCCAAAATTCTTACTGAACTACACAAATACAACGGATTGGCAGTGCATTTCAGTTTTTGACACGCCACAATGAAGAAGGCGATAGTTGGAACAAAACTGCAATCATAGAATGGAGGCACACTTCATGCCCAACGAAGGTTAACCCTAAGCGAATCTTGACACCTCGAAAAGTCGTGTATACCGTTTTTTGGTACAGAAATGGCATTTTGCTGATTGATTTCTTATCTAAAATCTGTCCTTCGTGGTCAATACTTCAACGATGATGAGCTGAAAGAACACGTTACCACATGGTTGAATACACGGGCTGCAAACTTATATGAAGAAGGCATACAAAATTTTGTGCCACGCTATGACAAAACAATCATTTCACATGGTTACTGCGAGACCAGTAAGAAATCGCGCCGCGCAATACAGAACAAGCACCGAGGATTACTGTCAAAAGGCGTTGTTTTTTCCTACCTCGCACGGCGAATGCGACTAAACAACTCCTACGGGAATTTCAGTGTGACGTGTTTGGTCATCCTCCGTACAGCCCAGATTTCGCTCCTAGCGACTTTCATCTCTTCTTACACCTAAAATCTGTTCTTGGTGATCAACACTTCAACGATGACGAGCTGAAAGAGCATGTTACCACATGGTTGAATACACAGCACGTTCGCTGGCCAGCACCAACCCATGTAGAAAGACGCGAACAGGTCGAGAAGGCGTGGAATAAAGTATCCCTGCAAAGTATTCACAATCTATTTGATTGAACGATTGCAAATATCAGCACCAGGACGACCGCCTGTGGAGCCTATACCGCAAACTAATAAGGGTGTTTTAGTATGGATCGATATCTGGTACCTTAGCTATTGATCTGTAAATGTAATCATTTCTTGTGTTCCATATACAACAAATCGTGACTTAATTGCAAAATTTAAAGGTGTAATAACTTTTTGATATTACCTGATATCACAGGTTTTGGACTAACAAACTGTTGGTGATTTAACTTATGTATTTTATATTTCCAATAACTGCTGTGTTGCACGTACTGTTTAACCTACATTTTTTTTTTTTTTTAAATAACGTAATATGACGACTTTGCATAACTTTACATGACCTGATATGGAGGCACAGCCCACTGAAACCGGTCGTCATGAACTAAATACTTATATTGCCATCCTGGCTTTCTGCTTTTGGAGAGCAGTAATAATTTGAATATAAAATTATTTCCAGTCCATGGTGAACAGAAATAAGTGAGAATAAATATTTCTGCCGTAAAAAACCGTCTTGATTGCAAATTGTTTTATTAATTAATGACGCGTTTCGCCCTTTAGCAGGGCATCTTCAGATTATCTGCGTGACAGAATTTACACAAAATGACAAGGCTGGAATTACAAAACGGGTGTAACGGTACATGGGCTTATTTTGTGTTAAGAAGACGGTACAAATGGTAAACAAAGCTTACAATGCGCCCTCCGTGGTGTGACACCGTAAGTTGTTATTGCGGTGTTTATTTTTCTGGAATTATTTTGGATTTCCTTGTCGCCCTAGAAATGTTCTGGCAACAACGAATTACGGTTGGAACATACTCGGTAAAGATGTGAGAAACATAAAACCGATTTTTAAGATTACCTTAATAGAAGCGGTGGTCTCTGGTGATACAAGATAAGCCCATGTTTACAATTGCGCTCACGGGCGGTGGGCGGGCGTGGTGTGCTGCTCCGCCGACTTGTACAGACTAACTAAGGGAATGTGGGTAGGGAGCGACATAGGAAGCCGATGTATAAGACGGGACGGGTGAAATCTAGCTATCTGAATACAAATTTAACGAAAGGGAGGTTATTAAGCAGGACAGAAGTTAATAGTTTATATTGGTACTTATATATAAAAGGAATTACAGTATTTTATTTCAGCAGAGACTTCGTAATATCTAGGAATGTTTGATCTTTGTATGCCAACTGATCGTTTAGGAGGTGTGGGTGTCCAAAGTACGCGCGCTTCGCTATCTCAAACTCTTCCAGTAAATTTAGCTTACGCCCCTTCTGCGCTATATGTAAAATTTGCATGTTGTCAGTGGTAGGTTGTTGATGATGGGATGCTTTAGTGTGTTCCGCAAAAGGGGAATGTTTTTTCAGTTGGCCTTTTTTTGTAAAGAAGGTGCTCAGTGAAACGTACTTTAAAAGTCCGGCCTGTCTGTCCTATATATTCAGCTGGGTATTCGGAACATTGTAGTTTGTAGGCTCCCGAGGAAAGGTATCTGTCATTTTTGGCTTGTTGTTTGGGAGAGATTGCTGGATGCTCAAAGGGCTACTAAATACGATTTGAACATTTGTGCAACGAAAAAGTTTAACCAGGTCATAAGAAAAATATCCCATGAAAGGAATGGGGATACGTTTAACTTCATCGTCAGGTGTTACCGAATGAAGTTGTGGTAAGTCTTTAGAAAGTTTCTTTATTGTACATTTTGAGAACCAAGGACGAGTTGTAACCATTCATTTCGGCGATGTATTAAAGATTATTTAGTTCTTTATTGACGGAAGTTTCAGAAAGCGGAATCTCAAAAATTCTGTTAATCATTGATTTAAAAAAGCTCATTTTGTATTGCCATAGATGGCATGAAGATGCATGTATGACTGAGTCACTTATGGTCGGTTTCCTATAAATTTGGAATACAACTTTGTTTTCAGCTAACTGTAACTGTAGGTCCAAAAAATTTAAGACACAGGAGGAGTTCATTATTTCATGTGTAAAGGTTAGTTTTGGGTGTAAGTTGTTGAATTCATGAACTAGACCTGTTACTTCAGCTAGGGTACCATTGAATATAATCAGGAAGTCATCGACATATCTCTTGTAGAAGAGTATTTTTCTGCTTATTGGAGTTTTTTGTTGGAAGTATTGAGATTCAACGTGATTGACAAATATATCGGCAAGGAAACCTGACAGACAACTACCCATGGCTAAACCGTCGATTTATTTATAAAAGAAGTTGTTAAAAGAAAAATAGTTGTATGTAGTAAGTAGTCGTAATAGTGACACAATTTCAGCAATTTCGTCTGGAAGAAGGTTTTCTTTCATAGAGAGGTTTTGCTGGATGATGTCGATGGTTTGTTCCAGAGGTACATTGGTATATAAATTTATATGTCCAACGACAAGAGATAGCAACCATCCGGAAACATTTGGTTATGCAATAAATCCACTAGTTGTTTTCTATTGCGAGTCGCGATGGCCGCGGGGACTGAGGCACTCCAGTCACGGTCTGCATGGCCACTACGGTCGGGGGTTCGAATCCCCCCTCGGGCATGGATATTTGTGCCGTCCTTAGTATAATGTAGGTCGTAAGTAGTTTGTAAGTTTAGGGACTGATGACCCCGTAGTTAAGTCCCATAAGCTTAACAAATATTTGAACACTTTTTTCTATTGCGCAAAGTAAAACTTTCTTCACGGAGCAGTAGCCTCCTAAACAAACGTAACAGAAATTTAGAGGCAGGCTCTCCCAGATTTCGGATTCCATTAATGACAGGTCGTATAGGATAGTTTATTTTGCGGATCTTAATGTGGGCTCTTAATGTAGGAGCTCTAGGGTTCATAACCTTTAGTTTGAAGTGTTCTTCAGGGGGGATGATGTAGAGTCACGATTCAAGGTAATTTTTTAGTTCTGTCGAGTAGTTTGCAGTGGGTTCAGAATCTGTCATTTCTATGCCATTCTCTTCAAAGAAAGCCAAGGTCTTATTAATATAATCTGCTTTGTGTATTAAGACTCCTGTTTTGCATTTGTCGGCCCGCACGATTATTGCGTTTTCGTCTCTGAGTTTTTTCGTAATTGATTTTAGAATTATTGAATCAGAGTACGGTGGACGTTTTGTTAACGCCTTCTGGATGATGATGTCACTAGCCTTACACGATAATTTGAGTTTGGATTGTTTTGAACAATTAGAACTGTCTAGTGCGATTTTAACATCTGCAGCTAACCAAGTAATCAATCTCTCCTGAATACGTGGTTGTACACTGTATTTCACGCCTTTTTCTAGTACAGCGCTTTGCCTAGCATTGAAACTAATATCCGTCAAATTTATCAGACGATCGGCGAATTCAAATGTGCCATCGTAACGGGTATTGACAGTTCGGGTAGGACGGGAATAAATCTCTCTTAATTTGTTCAACTTATTGTTGTGAGTTCTGCTGATCAGTGGGCTGCTTTCCCACGTATTTACAGTTATTATTCTCGTGAGATCATCTAAATTATCAACGTCAAGGATCTTGACAGCGTTGAAATAAGTCTTGAAAGCTTGCGCATTGAAACCGTCTTTTTCTTAAACCAGCGTTTAATTTCGCTGGTTATGATTGTCTTGGCGCATTTGAATAACGTGATGTGCGGAGTCTCAAATTTCTTAACGTTCAGATATTTATGGGTGTAAATTGGGATCAATTTCTCGGATAGACACTGCTTATTGTACATAATGTTCATTGGTACCTCCTTAATCTTGTGCTTGATGTTCTGCATGGATGATGCCACCATTCTTGCAGCCCGACAAGGAAGGTTGATATAAAATGATTTCCAGTCCATGGTGTACAGCAATCAGTGAGAATAAATATTCCTTCAGTAAAAAACCGTCTTGATTGTAAATTGTCTTATTAATTAATGACGCTTAGCAGGGCATCTTCAGATTATCTGCAGGACAGAATTTACACAAAATTACAAGGCTGGAATTACAAAAACCGGTATAATGGTACCTGGGCTTATTTTGCGTTAAGAAGACATTATAAATTATGATGTCTCTGTTCAAATAAAATTCCTCTCATTTACAAATACCAACATAAATTGTAAACTTCTGGCCTGCTTAATAACCTCCCTTTCTTTAAATTTGTGTTGAGATAGCTAGATTTCACCCGTCCCCTCTTATACACCGGCTTCCTATGTCACTCCCTACCGCCGGCCGCGGTGGCCGAGGGATTGAGGCGCTCCAGTTACGGTCTGCACGGCCACTACGGTTGGGGGTTCGAATCCCCCTCGGGCATGGATATTTGTCCCGTCCTTAGTTGTAAGTTTTGTTTTTGTTTGTACAGTTTATGGGACTTAACTGCGGGGTCATCAGTCCCTAAACTTACAAACTACTTATGAACTACTTACAACTGAGGACGGCACAAATATGCATGCCCGAGGGGGGATTCGAACCCCCGACCGTAGTGGCCGTGCAGACCGTGATTGGAGCGCCTCAGTAACCACGCCCGCCCACCGCCCGTGAGCGCAATTGTAAACATGGGCTTCTATTGTATCACAAAAGACCACCGCTTCTATTAAGGTAATCTTAAAAATCGGTTTTATGTTTCTCACATCTTTACCGACTATGTTCCAACTGTAATTCGTAGTTACCCGATCATTTGTAAGGCGACAAGGAAATTAAAAAAAAAAAAAAAAAAAAAAAAATCCAAAAAACACAAACACCACAATAACAACTTACGGAGTCACACCACGGAGAGCGCATTGTAAGCTTAGTTTGTCATTTATACTGTCTTCTTAACACAAAATAAGCCCATATAACATTATACACGTTTGTAATTCCGCCTTGTAATTTTGTGTAAATTCTGCTCTGCAGATAATCTGAGGGTGCCCTGCTAAAGGGCGAAACACGTCATTAATTAATCAAACAATTTGCAATCAAGACGGTTATTTACTGAAGGTGTAGTAATTTGTGTTTCCGGCAGCACGGCTGAGAGCTGTGTGCGCCACAAGTAGGGCAGCGTGACGTCACCGGTGGCCCGCATGCAGCCGCGCTGTTGTGGAAGGTCCCGGCACGAGATGGCGGCTCCCACACGCCGCTCGCCGCCCACCGGCGCTGGTGCCCGCTCTTCCGCAGCTGGGGCGGCCACAACGAGCCGCTTCCTGTGACGTCACCGCCAGCGGGCCGGCGACTGAGCGCACGACCATGGTCCTCGCCTTGCGGGCACTTGCTGGATGCTCACGGATTCCGCCTTCTGTATACAGGGTGTTACAGAAAGGTACGGCCAAACTTCCACGAAACATTCCTCACACACACAAAGAAAGAAAATATGTTATGTGGAAACGATTAATTTCCATGTTAGAGCTCATTTTATTACTTCTCTTTAAATGTAAATTGAAACAATTCGTGCAGACAGTTGTCAAAATATCCAATTGTTTCTTTAGTATGTACTGTACTTCCTCGATTCACCCCCAATTGGCCCAATTGAAGGAAGGTTGACATGCGACTCATTGCTCTACAGTACTAGCATCAAGCACATCGGTACATAAATTTTCACAATCAACATGTGTGGGCTGACGAGAATCCACACGCAATTGTGCAATCACGGCATCAACACAGATTTTCTGTGAACGTTTGGGCGGGAATTGTTGGTGATGTCTTGATGTGATGTTCAAATGTTCAGATGTTAGTAGAGTCTATGGGACTTAACTACGGGGTCATCAGTCACTAAACTTACAAACTACTTATCAACTAGCTAATCCTAAGGACGTCACAAATATCCATTCCCAAGGGGAGATTCGAACCCCCGACCGTAGTGGCCGTGCAGACCGTGACTGGAGCGCCTCAGTCCCCTCGGCCACCACGGCCGGCTGTCTTGATTGGGCCTGATGTTCTTCCTCACTGGAGCACGTTATCATGATTTCATACGGGATACTCTACCTGTGCTGGTAGAACATGTGCCTTTATAAGTACGACACAACGTGTGCTTCATGGACTATCATGCACTACGGAGCTCCTGCACATTTCAGTCGACGTGTTCGTACGCTTCTGAACAACAGATTCGGTGACCGATGGATTGGTAGAGGCGGACCAATTCCATGGCCTCCACGCTCGCCTGACCTCAACCCTCTTGACTTTCATTTATGTAGAGACTCTTTGTGCTCGTATTGTGGACGGCTGTGATACAATACGCCATTTTCCAACGGCTGCATCAGCGCATCAGGGATTCCATGCGGCGGAGGGTGGATGCATGTATCCTTGCTAACGGAGGACATTTTGAACATTTCCTGTAACAAAGTGTTTGAAGTCACGTGGTACGTTCTGTTGCATTCCATGATTAATGTGATTTGAAGAGAAGTAATAAAATGAGCTCTAACATGGAAATTAAGCGTTTCTGGACACATGTCCACATAACCTATTTTCTTTCTTTGTGTGTGAGGAATGTTTCCAGAAAGTTGGGCCGTACCTATTTGTAACACCCTATAGTGCCTCTTAGTGGATCGAAAGGGTCCACTCAGGAAACTAGAACTTAAAGACAGGAAGATCCTGAGGAGAATATTAAGATCCATAAGAGAGGAAGACGGTACTTACAGAATCAGGCAGAATAACGAACTGTATGAACACCAGGAAGACGTAGTCACATGTATGAGGAAATGGCGGTTGACCTTCTACCGGCACATGACCCGCCTGAATAACTCGAAGCGCACGAAGAAGATACAGTGACAAGCAAGGAAATGGCATCCAAAGCCAAGTGGCTCACCTCTGTTAAATCAGACTAAGAGGAACTGCAGACCCGTGACAGATAACCGAGAACCGAACGCAATACGCGTCAGGCCATCCTACACGGTGTCTTCCCGCTGTCTCTCACAAGCAAGAAGTGTACAGGCACCACCAGACCTAAATTGACGGATGAGAGGAAACAGTCTCACATCCCGAAGATGAAGGCGTACTGGGCCAAGAAAAAGCAGTAGACATTAGCTGAGAGTTAAGACGAGAGTCGTGGTTCCTAGTAGGCCGAAACAAACTGAATATATATGGTTCGTGAAGTTCAGAACTCAATAACAATCAGCCAAAGGCATACGACACAATTCTACGAAATTATCTAGAACATTGACTTTGAAGTTTTTTTGCAAGTGCGTATAATAAATAAATTAATTACAGTGTCTGTCGCTGTAGCTGAGGTTTACAACCATAGGGACGTTAGTTCGAATCCTGCCCCGAGAAACGTTTTCTTCGTTGAGTTCGACTACTTACACAATTTTTATATCTAATGGTAATTTTTACGAAGAATGCATGCATTTTTATTTATTCCTAATCTTAATATAAATATATAAATTGAGGGGTTTGTGCCTATATTTCACTCTGCACCCAAAACTACACATCGCAAACAAAAAAATGTTCAAATGTTTGTAAGTCTTATGGGACTTAACTACGGGGTTATCAGTCCCTAAACTTACAAACTACTTATGAACTACTTACGAACTAGGACGGCACAAATATCCATGCCGGAGGGGGGATTCGAACCCCAGACCGTAGTGGCAGTGCAGACCGTGACTGAAGTGCCTCAATCCCCTCGGCCACCGCGGCCGGCTATCGCAAACAAATAGTGTTTGTATGTGGTAGTAGGTATCAGTCTCCCATTGTGCACTATGGTGATAGAGGGTTGATAACAATAAGGGGGTCGAAGATATGGGAGTTGAAAGTTACCGACTTATATAAAATTCTACGAGCGGGTGACAGTATTTTGCACTTCAGCAAAAACTACACAATGTAGACGAAAGATCAGTCTGTGTTGTTGTAGTACAAAGTCTCCCGTTGTACACCATTGGATTTCCGTGTCGATATCTATAATAGGGTGGAAGATATAGTGGTTGAAAGTCGTCAGCTTATATAAAATTCGGATTGAAGACCAGCGAAGACATTTGACACTACAATAGCAAAGAGATTACATACAGCGAAACGTGATGCACGTTCTTCAGTTGTTCTTCTGCAACAAGCGTACGAATAAAGAAAAATAAGTGCATATTGCAGTTCGCAAAGTAAAACTACCAAGAAAGATGCCAAAGCGTAAGAAATATATTTTTAATTCTCGATATGTTTCTAAAAGACAGAAAACGGCACTGAAAAATTAATCTACAGACGATAGAAACTTGAAATTTGTAGACGTTGTTTATCTTACACTGTAGACATCAGCGATCTTTCAATATTCCTGTCCCTAAGGGGGTGAAATATGGGATGAACGGTTTTTTATAAATATGTTGCTATTGGGGCAATTTTGAAGCAAAAAATACATAACATCGAATTTTGATTGGAATTTAAAAACATGTGTTTCGATATTTTTGGAAATGCAACAATTCAGGGCAGTGACGTAAGGGAAAATCTTTTAAGGGTGCTGCTAAGACAAAGCAAGGCGTGGCTTCTTTTAAGAAGTCTCGGCGTGAAACTTCCTGTCAGGTTGAAATTGTGTGTCGGAACCGGGACTTGAACTCACGACCGTCCGCGGTGGCCAAGGGGACTGAGGCGCTCCAGTCACGGTCTGCACGGCCACTACAGTCGGGGATTTGTATCCACCCTCAAGCATGGATATTTGTGCCGTCCTTAGGATTAGCTAGTTCATAAGTTTGTAAGTTTAGGTATGATGACCCCGTAGTTAAGTCCCATAAGCTATACAAACATTTGAATTTGAACTCAACGCAAGGCAAAGGTCCCAGTTTCGAGTCCCGATTGCTGCTCACAATTTTAATCTGCCAGGAAGTTTCATATCAGCGCACACTCTGCTGCAGTGTGAAAGTTTCATTCAAGGCTCTGCATATTGGTTGAAATTTTAACAATTTACTCGATAACCAAGCAAGCTTTCTTGAATTTTCTAGAAGACAATTTACCTACTCTACGTACCCTGGCCTAAGAATAGTCTCGTGCTCATAATCGTCCCTTCTATCATCGTCCCCTTCGGTCTCCTTCAGCCGTGGGCACGTTTGGTAAGTTAGCGTAGATGAACTGGATCTATTGTGCTGATGAATAAGCGCAAACGGGGTCGCGGAGTAACTGGGTCACACTAAGTAGAGTCTGCATCTGTTGTGGCCCGTGGTGTCATTTCCTGGGTTTCGACACCGAATGTGGACGCCGTCTGCAGACACGCAATGGCTGCATTCGCGCACGGCCTGTCATAAAACCAGCCTCTCTGTGGAACTCATTAGCGCAGGAGCGCTGCCCAGATAACGGGGTCTGTTGCCTGCCTTTCTTCTCTCCTACTGGGGCTCTGCACGGTTGTTAGCTCAGAATCTTCACATAAGAACGGTGTTTTATCATTTAGTTTACTCTTTCTAAAAATAAACCGAAATGTAACACATCTGACAAACATTTATTTACATGAAAATTGAATCGATGATTCTCCTAGTTTGAGAATTATTATAACTAGTATTGCCTGTGGTCGAAAATCGACCAATTGTGTTTACAATGGTCACTGGGGGTAAAATTTTACGTATCATGTCGGCGGCCTCGCGTGATTATGTTGGCAACTTCAGCAATACGATAGCAAGATCTTTGCCCATTTGTTCGAACCACATAGAATGACTCGATTAGTGCGTCGTACAGACCATGAAGTAAACAAATAATTCTGTTCCTGCTTTATGGTTGACAGGTTCTTATATGTACCCTCGTCCGCTCAGTAAAAAATAATTGCCCTCGTAAAGCGAAGATTCCGTGAGAAAACATCAGCGTTGTCAAGCGATTGGCTAAAATGAAGACTCATAGGATTCTCTCAATATTTAGCATCTGTTGCCAACATTATCATAAGAGGCTGCTGGGATATTTGGTAAAAATTAACCGGCACTAGGAAGTATGAAACGGTATATTTTAAGTGTTAAGGAAAATGCCTGACACAATAACAACAGATAAAAACGTAAGTATATACTTTTCATGCCATTTTCGAATTATATAATTTTCATTAGCCTAGAAGGTTGTATACGTGGAAGAGACCAGGAGACACCGGGAGATACCAGATAGATTTTATAATGGTAAGACATAGATTTCGGAACCAGGTTTTGAAGTATAGAACATACCCAGGGGCAGACATAGACTCTGACCATAACTTGTTGATTATGAACTGTAGGCTGAAACTGAAGAAACTACAGAAAGGTAGGAAAATAAGGAGATGGGACCTAGATAAATTGAAGGAACCCGAAGTTCTTAAGAATTTCAGAGGGAGCTTCAGGCAACAATTGATAGAAACAGAGGAAAATAAAACAGTTGAGGAGGAATGGGTAAAATTGAGAGATGAAATAGTGAAGGCAGCAGAGGACAAAATAGGTAGGGAGGCAAGACCTACAAAGAATCCTTGGATATCACAGGAGATACTAAATTTAATCGATAAAAGGAGAAAGTATAAAAATGCAGTAAATGAAACAGGCAAAATGGAGTACAGACGACTAAGAAATGAGATTGTCAGGAAGTGCAAAATGCCTAAGCAGGAGTGGCTAGAAGGCAAATGCAAGGATGTAGAAGAATGTATAAATAGGGGAAAATAGATACAGCCTACAGGAAAATAAAAGAAACATTTGGAGATAAGAAAAACAGCTCTATGAATATCAAGGACACTGATGGAAGTTCTCAGCAAAGAAGGGAAAGCTGAAAGGTGGAAAGAGTATATAGAGGGGCTCTACAAAGGAAATGAACTTCGAGACATTATTGTAGGGAGGGAAGATGATGTAGATGATGATGAAATAGGAGATACTATACTGAGAGATGAATTTGACAGAGCACTGAAAGATCTAAGTCGAAACAAGGCCCCTGGAGTAGATGATATCCCGTCAGAGCTACTGAAGTCTCTGGGAGAACCAGCCATGACAAAATTGTTTCACATTGTGTGTAAGATGTATGAGACAGGTGAAGTACCCTCAGACTTTAAGAAAAATGTTATAATCCCCATTCCAAAGAAAGCAGGTGCAGACAGGTGTGAAAACTGCAGAACCATCAGTTTAATAAGTCATGGTTGCAAAATATTAACACGGATTATATACAGAAGGATGGAAAAGCTGGTAGAAGCCGACCTCGGGGAAGATCAGTTTGGGTTCAGGAGAAATGTAGGAACACGGGAGGCAATACTCACTTTACGGCTTATCCTAGAAGATAGATTAAGAAAAGGCAAACCAACATTTCTAGCTTTTGTAGATTTGGAGAAGGCTTTTGACAATGTTGATTGGAATAAACTCTTTAAAGTTCTGAAGCAAGTAGGAGTAAAATATAGGGAGCGTAAGGTTATTTACAACTTGTACAAAAACCAGACAGCGGTTGTCAGAGTTGAAGGGCATGAAAGGGATGCAGTGGTTGGAAAGGGAGTAAGACAGGGTTGTAGCCTTTCCCCACTGTTGTTCAATTTGTACATTGAGCAAGCTATAAAGGAAAGCAAGGAGAAATTTGGAGAAGGAATTAAAGTTCAGGGTGAAGAATTAAAAACATTGCGTTTTGCCGACGACATAGTAATTCTGTCAGATACAGCAAAGGACCTGGAAGAGCAGTTGAACGGAATGGACAGTGTGCTGAAAGGTGCATATAAGATGAATATTAACAAGAGCAAAACTAGGGTAATGGAGTGCAGTGTAAGAAAATCAGGTGATGCTGAAGGAATTAGATTAGGTAACGAAACAATAAAGGAGGTAGAGGAGTTTTGTTACTTGGGCAGTAAAATAAAAAATGATGGTCGCAGTACAAATGATATAAAATACAGAATGGCAATGGGTAGAAAGGCGTTTTTGAAAAAGAGAAATTTGTTAACATCGAATATTGATTTAAGCCTAAGGAAGGCCCTTCTGAAGGCATTTGTATGGAGTGTTGCCTTGTATGGGAGTGAAACATGGACGATAAGCAGTGTGGACAGAAAGAGGATAGAGGCTTTTGAAATGTGGTGCTACAGAAGAATGCTGAAGATTAGGTGGATGGATCGCGTAACTAATGAGGAGGTACTGAACCGAATTGGGGAGATAAGAAATTTCTGGCATACCTTGATTAAAGGAAGGGATAGATTGGTAGGACACATTCTTAGACATCAAGGAATTGTGAATTTAGCGTTGGAGGGAAGTGTGTGGGGTAAAAATCGCAGAGGGAGACCAAGATACGCGTATAGTAAGCAGATTCAAGTGGATGTGGGTTGTCGTTCTTATGAGGAGATGAAAAGGCTTGCTCAGGATAGAGTAGGGTGGAGAGCTGCATCAAACCAGTCTCTGGACTGAAGACCACAACAACAACAACACAGCCTAATATTTGAAATGGAACCACAATTTCGATGATCGTTTATTTATACAACTCCAAGAAATAATGTTATTTCGATACTGCGATATTCAGATTTCCAGAGCTGACAACATGTCGACTTCGTAGTTCCACCCGAGCACCGCTAGATGCCTCCCCCGGTGCATCATCCTTTATATCGGCATTCATATGAAAACATCCATTTCCTTTAACCACTCTTAATCAATGCGAAAATAAAGCATTTGAACGGCACAAGGAAGTGAGTTGAGAGCACGTCATGTTTCGCCAATCAGTGAGCTGATTGTTGGAGAATGTAGGACTTGATCCAAGTTGTAGATAGGAAAGTTTCTACTTCCTTTTACCACTTTTAATGACTAAATGCACATATAGTATTTATACTCATGAAATCTACCGCAAACAATCTTTCGAATTATGTAACTTTTATTGGCCGTCTTATACGAATAAATAATGATATAATAATGTAATAAATGCAACCAAATGCATTGCGATCGTAAAGTGATGTTGCAGTTTCAACCGGTTGCAGATAAGCGACGGAACAAGATGAAATTATGAAATATTCACGAAATGAAAAAAAAAGAGAGAGAAAGTCTCCTAGTTATTTTAGCTACCTTTTATCGATGTGTCCACGGAAATAATGACGAAATAATGAAATGAAGCTTACGAAGCTGCAGCAGGTCTGGCCATGTCAGTCCACATGTGGACGGTGCATAGGAAGGTTCTGTGTCTTCTGTGGCTTGCTGTGTGCAATAAATTCCAGCCTCATAGAAATAGCATTACACGGTAGGATAAGCAGTTGAAGTAAAATGGCAGTTCGTTGAAGCAAACACGTTTTGATAGACCAACAGTTAGTGAAGAAACTGTAAAAGCTATACGGGAAAACTACCGTAAAAAAGATAAACTGAACCACGCTACATAGGAATACAGTTAATTTGGGAAGACAGCAAGTAACAGAAATATAAAATCTGTGATGGAATATGCTCCTATCAGAACATAACCAAAGCCGATATGTCATGGAACCAGTAAAAGATGCAAAAAGGAAAATTAGATTCAAAAACATTTAACTAAAAAAATCTTGACATATTTGCGAATATGTAGATTAATACGATTAATTGTGTTATCTTTAACATGGTAAATGTCATAATCTGACACAGTATGGTATATTTTAAGTTGTAAATATAAAAAATGCCACTGACATTTAAGATTCATCAATCGCCGCTCATGCGTACTTACTATTACAGAATCGCTCCACTCACTGTGCTGATCGATTACAGCTAACTTAAAAAAAAAAAATGCTTTTTGTCAGGACATATTCTATTTTTTTGTTGTACTGTGATAGAAGCATTTTAAATTTTTTTCTTGTACCACAGTTGATTACCTGCCACATTCAACATGGATTCTGAATTGCGTCATAAAAATTTCTTTACGAAAAATTAAATATATCTCATCTTTACGATTCTTTTACTTTAGTGCCATAAAAATTTGTGGTGATCTATACATACTATAAAAATTTCTGTATGTGTGTACATATGAATGTTTCACATCTCCTCACTAACAACTGGATCAACTTCAACGAATTTGGTACGCATACTGCTTGCAAGACAGGTACAGGACTGTGGTTTATAACCTCTAGCTACAATAATGGTGGAGATATGGGCAAAAACGAGTTTTATAACCCCTATGATAGAGGCTGCTCTTCACAACCTGTGTGAGAATTGGAGGAGCCTGCCTTATCGACCTGCTCTCAAGGGCAGTCTACATGTCAGGGGCAAGTAACAGTGAGAGAAATGGAGGGCAAGCTGGATAGAGAGAATGAGGAGGATAAGGAGGAGCTGGACAGTCAGAGAGGGCAGCAGATGAACGGAGAGGAGGACGTAGGAGAGAGGGTATGAAGCAAAGGCCTGAAACAGGTGAGGGGAGGAGATTTACAGGCCAAAGCGAATGGCTCTGAGATATTGTGGTGAAGATGAGGGGTGACGAGAAATGTACAAAGAGAAGGAGATTGAATGAAAGAAAGGTTAGGAATGGACTCAAAGAGATGTAGTAGATGTAAGAGAAGGATATAGGGAGATGAGGAGACGGAGAGAATCTAATGGAATAGATGGAACAAAGAGATAGGGAGGACGAGATGGGCAAATATAGATTGTGTAGGACGACACACGTGAGGAAGAGATGGACAGAGAGAGGAGAGAGTGATGTCAGGAGATGTTGGGGAGGAGAAGACCGGCAGATAGAGTGGGGAGTTGGAGGCGGTAAGGATAAAGGGGGAATGGAGAGTTGGAGAGATGACGATGAGATTGTCTTAGATTAAGGAAGGACTGGACGGATGAAGAGGATGGGGAAGAGGAAATGCGTGAAAAATGTGTATAGAATACATCCGTGAGTTACAAGTCCAGATGGGCATGGCTGAGCATAAACGGGGGAGGGGGGGAGAATGAAAGGTGAAAGAGTGCGAGAAGAAGAAATAGTGGTGCAGGGAATGAACATAGAGAAACTGCAAGGAGTCGATGTAGATGTGTGCATGAGGTAAAATATATACCCGGCCAACGCCGGGTTTCATAGCTAGTTGATGTATAATCAACGAAACGATAGGTATCTAACAAAATAATACACAAGCACTGTCTTAACGTCTAACGAGTACGAGTTTATTTAGACTTTAAACCATATATCAACAAAGGATAGAAGTGACGCATTACAGAAATCTCCCATAAAAACAGTTTTGTACATGTAAAATAAAATACGAACCATGCTCCCAACAAAAATGCCATTAGTGAGCATTAATTTCATCCCAACTGACATTCCTTTGAAAACAAATTAATCGATTCGTCCTGTTTTCCTGGGAGACATCTCCGGTTCGCTGTTCAACAACAGCGTGCAGTATTTATCTCGGCTTCAAACCATCATATCTCGACAACGGTTAACGGTTAGTTGATGGAACAATTACTTTTTTCAATTTTATCCGTTTATCCTTCGTATAGAGCTTGAACCGATTACTACAAGTTTACAATGTAGAAATGTTGCACTTCAAGAACCCACGAGAAAAATGTAAAATCGGAATAAAGTCCGAACAGTGCATAACAATGGTACCATTAGTGAACAATTAAGACCAGTTGACATCTTTAGTGTACCAAAGAAAATGTTTTCACTGCACTTGTTCGCTCTAATTTGGAGTACTGCTGCTCATTGTAGGGTCCTTAACAAGTGGATCTGATGTAGTATAGAGAAACACATTTTGTTATCCCCGACCTACATAGGTCGACATGGTCACCATAATAAAACGAGGGTAATGAGGTCTGAAACGGAATGATTTAGGCGTTTCTTTTTCCCGCTCGCAAGTATAGAATAAAACGGTTGAGAAATATTATAAACGCGGTTCGATGAACCCTTTGCCACGCGGTTTAATATGATTTGTAGAGTAATTATGTAGAAGTAGATAGAGAAATACTGGTTTCTAGTGGCAATAGTGAGCTGAGATTGCAAGTGTTTGTTTACATTAGCTTACATATTTTGTTGTGGCGATATGGAATGTTTTGTTATATGGATTGTCAATACCGCTTATGTTAAAGCTATTTTATCTCATGACCAGTTTCAGCAGAACTAGCTGTCAGTATCATATGCTGTCATTTCATATAAGTAGACAACATTGACGTCGCAGAGATGGAATGTGGTAAAGTTATAAAGTACATTACCGTGCTAGGTCGTGACAATAATAAATTAACAGAAATAGTAGTTTTGAAAACGTCAAAATCAAAACGACGAGCACATTTGGTAACTTTCTTGTTCAAATCTTCACAGTGATTACTGGAGAAGAAAGAAATGCTAACGTTGACAGTTCATAACACTGCTAAAAATTACAGATATTTTGATTTTCTTCAATCAGTCATTAAAAAAGGAAGTATGGAAGCTTAGGGTTTACCGTTCAATAAATCATTAAAAGAAAACTATTGTTCAGGTTGAATCCCATTAGGAATAGTAAATGAGAAATGATTGTAATCAGTGCAAAACACAATAAAAATGCATATGAGCCTGTTTCTTACTGCAGAACTAACAATATTTCTGCTTTAGGTTTAGCCGCATCAGTACGTTTCGTAGCGATTTATGTAGACCCAGAAAACTTGTGCATAGCTGAGTGTGAACTGAGCAAAGCCCAGACTGTTTTCGTTCCACTTTACTTTTTCTGACCGCGTAAGGTCCTTTATTTTTTCTCTGTCTTGGAGGTGCGAAAAAGTTCTGTTGAAGCCACTTCGCGGCCAGCGAAAAACATTTTTCTTGATAGTAACATGCGATGGATCAAGTGCACTGAAATGAAGGAGACTACGTTAGAAAATAATTCAGTGAATAAGTCAGTAATATGAAAAATAAATTAATTAAAAATTTTAAAAAAATACTCTGTCCAAAAATGTACATTTTTTCCATCTGCACCCAGAGCTATCGGATTTTTATGATTTCACGTTTAATGCACAATTCTTTTTATTGTAACTGTACCGTCTTTATGCTAACGATAACGACAAATTTTCAAAACAGTTACAGTGAATATATACAATTACATATAAATATGCCAAATATTTTGTTGTTGATGGCCAATTACACACACACACACAAACACACAAGGGAAATTATATATCTATTATATTTGTTTGCATGTTATAGTTTTTAACATGTTCTATATCCTAGAAGTTCACCTCACTGTGGATCAATTAAAACGAAATATGCATCAAATCCAGTATATCCAGCAAATAGTTGAGGACGTGGGGTACAAGTTCAGCTATGAAATAACAATGTTGGTGCAACATAATTATAGATAACGGGCCATATCAAACCAATCGTATGATTGATGACACAAAAAGAAGGGAAAAAACTGAGTACATTGACGCATTGACGGTGGTATTTTCTATATGCAGATGTGGAAACTGAAAACCCATAATACACAAAAAGTGTTTTACGTGTATAAGTATCTACTTCGGCGTTTTCCCTTTTTTTTCTTGAATATTTAGTTACTAAGCTTCTAAGCCTTTTCAAGAAAATAGGTGGTTCACAAATGGGTTGACAATTGTCGGATTTTAGAATCTTTCTATATTTATGGTACATGAAGTTCAGAAAAATAACAATCAGCCAAACCCGTCGACGCAACTCTCAAATTCTCAGGAAAATCGAATTTGAAATTTTGTAAGTAAATTTAAGTGGCAGCAATTGTAGCATATGTCCGTGTATATTAGGTGCTAGCGTCTTTGCGTTTCAAACATGGGGCCCGTGGTTCTAATCCCGCCGTAATAAATTTCTTTTTATCTTTATTCGTTGTGTTCGGATACCTACACAATTTCAATAGCTAATGGTAATTTTTTTGAACAATGCATGCAATTTTGTGTATTCCTCATTTTCTATATTTTATAAAAGGTTGTCAGTAATGATGATTTAAATTAGAAAGAATATAACACAAAAAAGGCAAATTTCATATTTGTGGCAATACTGAAAAATAAAAAAAGTGAAATCATCATTTCGATGTGGTCTCACACATGCCAGGGTGATAAGCATTGTAAAACATGTAAAATAATAATTTGTATGGCATCGAGTGCGGGTAGTAACTTCATAAAGGGTGTAAACAAATTTATACTATTTCAAATTCAGTTATACAAAACATTTTGGGATCTCTAATCCCACATGTTACGTCAGTTTTTGTTTATGTATATGTAGACGAACTGAACACCTTGTCTTCACCTCAAACGATGGTTGAGTAGGTTAGCTGCTTGGAAAGCTATTAGTAGCTATGGAGATGACTTTCGAAAAACAGCGTCAAAGCTCTTCACAAACTGAACAAAGACAAACGTCGTCAAATAATAGTGAAGCCAATACTGTAAAAAATAAATTTTCTTCTATTTTTTTTTGAACCATCATTATTAACAACCTTTGATAAAATATAGAACATTACGAATAAACAAAAATTCGTACATTTTTCTTAAAAATTACCATCGATATTAAAATTGTGTAAGTATCCGAACACAACGAATAAAGATAAAAAAAAACTCTTTCGCAGCCGTATCCGAACCACGGTCCTCAAGGTTCAAAGTGAACGACGTTACTGCGTCGCCTACACGGACAGATACTTACTGGTACTTCAATGTAGTTACAAAATTTAAAATTCGTTTTTAACGAGAATTTTTTATAGTTGCGTCGATTGGCTTTGGCAGATTGTTATTTAATTCCTGGATTTCACGTAGCATAAATATAAAAAAAAAAAAAATTCTAAAATCTGACACCCGTGTGATCACCTTGTCAGAGGACAAAGAAACGAGGAAAATTGAGACTCAGCCAGGCGGCGTAATGCATGCAGAGTTCGCCACGACTTTTTCCTTGGAAATGCGCTGCTGTTGTTGTTGTTGGGGAAGTTCCTGGTGAGCGAAGGCCACACCAGTAGTGATTCAGTGCAGACGTGCCGGATGGCCCTGTTGCGTCAGCCTCCACGTGCTCCCGCAGCTGCCAGAGGCGTGCTTGCTCACACCACACCTGCTGCCCGACATTCGTCTCGTCTGCCCCATCAGCGCCATGCGGTTGTTTTTCTCTCTCAGTGCGGACACAGTGATCCCCGACTCACAACAGGTGCCTCCTCTGACGGTACATCGGTGGAGTTTTATTTTTGCCCACTTTCGGTTACGGCAGTAATACTAAAAGTGGGCCTTCGCGATCGTCTTTTGACAGCTCGAAATTTAAATAAAAATAACGGCTTAACCATTCATCTGACACGAAAATTCAATAACCGAATTTGTAGAGGAGAAAATTCTCTTCAACTTTGCTCTTTTATGTTTTTTTTCATATATCGTAGCGTTTCCAATATATTTGCAAAAATAACGGCGATTTTGGGATGTCTGTCTGTCCGCCTGTCTGTCTGTCCGTAACGTGTTCCCACTTTTTAAGACGAACCGTTCAACCGATCAGCACCAAATTTTACAGACATAATTTTAGGCCGCCAGAGACCAGAACCTCCCTTTTTCAAATTTTTCGGTCAAAAACTACGGTAGTAAAACAAAATAAAAGCCGTTTGTAATATAATTGTAATTGCAAACGAACCGTTCATCTGACACGAAAATTGAATAACCTAATTGCTAGAGGAGAAAATTCTCTACAACTTAGCTCCCTTATGTTTTTTCCATATCTCGTATCGTTTGAGACATATTTGCAAAAATAACGGAGATTTGACACCCTCCATTGAATTCAAATGTTTGTATAGTCTATGGGACTTAACTACGGGGTCATCAGTCCCTAAAGTTACTAACTACTTACGAACTAGCTAACACTAAGGAGGGCACAAATATCCATGCCCGAGGGGGGATTCGAACCCCCGACCGTAGTGGCCGTGCAGACTGTGACTGGAGCGCCTCAGTCCCCTCGGCCACCGCGGCTGGCTCCATTGAATTAACGGAAACCAACCGTTCGGAGATGTCACGTGAGATGTCTCGTGTATTTGATGATTTTCTTATTGCAACTTACACGTTGTCATTTCAAAGCAACGGCACACTGAGGAATTAACAAACACACATCGTTCTTCGTATGATAAATGATAATCTAATGCCTACAAATGCCATATTAACATCAGTTAACAACGACCATGAATAGTATGAGATTAAAGAACTGTTGTTTTGATTTATAGCCGTAGCGTAGTGGGCGAGATGCTAGACTGTGACGCGAAAGGTCGGGTGTTCGAAACCCGCCACTACCTAATTTTTTTCCGTACAGGGTTTCAGACACTCTTATAAATTAATTTATTATTATTTAGATTATTATTTTGTTCCAAAATGTTTGCAAAAACCTATAAAACTACAACTCTTAAGTGGGCCGTAAAACACGTCAGTGCGATTTTTCCCCTTGCATTATGCAAACCGATCCCCCTATGTATTAAAAGCATTTCGTAAGAGAGTTATACTGGAAATTCATTTTTATTAATCCTTAAATATCATAATACAACAATAAATATATTGGTTTATAGGATGTGTAAAGTATGTTAAAAAGTGTCGAGAGGCGGTAGAAGTAACAAAAGAAAAAAATCCTAGAAAACATGAACTCTAAAATGCATACCTTAAAAGCTATGAGCAGTTTTTCACCTTCTATGAGGTGCAACAGAACTCTTTGTCTGCAAGCTGTTTGTTTTCCACATTTTTGAAAGAGGTAGAGTGAACAAAAAACGGAAAGTCCTATATACACGGGAGATAAAAGCGCACTTTTCGTCTTCGACACTATGTTTCACATTTCTTCTGATGAACGATTGTAGTTCTTAAATTATGCATTTTAAAGCACTTGTTTACTAGGCTCTTTTTTTCCTTATATTTCCGACTCTTTCTTTTAACACTTTGTATATTACCCGATTTTCGTTAAGTCGATGATCTTATTTCGGTGTAGGCAGGTGTAAATTATCTATTTCGATTATGACTATGTGACCAGAGACTGGCCATGCTTTAAGCTGCGACAACTGTGGCAAAAGCCGCTGCACATACTGGTATGTCAATGTGACGCCACCACTGCAACCAAGAAACAAAAAAGAATGTTTCTGCACTGTCTCTTTGCTTGTCACGTTAGTTTAAGTCAATTCACTGTTAAACTAGCATTTCCCTTCTTCTGACTTCCTTGTATTCACGGCCGATGCATAGCTGAATTGGATTTTCATGATGTTTATTCCTCGCGAGTTATACATACTACTACAACAGTATTCATTCCTCACATTGAAAGACGACCGTCTGTCGTCTTCCATATATTTTTTTACAATATTGTAATTCATTTGATGTCGCTAGATTAGCATTTTGTTAAACTAGAACCCCTCTTTTCAAGGCATGAGGATAGCATTTTATTTCATGTTTTAAAGTTTATTGCAAGTCGCTAAGTGCTGTCCTTCTCAAATAGTGGGCTCATGAAGCCAGCCACGGTGGCGCTCCAGTCATAGTCTGCACGGCCACTATGGTCGGGGTGTGGAATCCCCCCTCGGGCATAGATATTTGTGCCGTCCTTAGTATTCGTTAGTTCATAAGCAGTTTGTAAGTAGGGACTGATGACCCCGTAGTTAAGTCCCAAATTTGAAACATTTGACTAATAAAGTCACAGTGTCACGTGCCGAAAGACGGGGAAGTTTTCATTGTTTATGACGTCGTATCTCCTAAACTACCGGCCCTATCGCAAAATGCTTTTTAGCTGGCGTCTTTTACCTGTAAACTATATTCTTGCCAAATTTCAGCTTCATGGGTGAAGTAGTTTTCGAGATTTGGAGTTTAGTCTGAATGAGTGTCCTTTCGCTTTTATATAGATAGAGATTATCATTTTTTGTAGCACAAACTCAGCAATGTTTCAGCTCATTTGCTGGTAAAAAGACTGATGCTTTTACAAACAAGCATAAACCTTGTGGACGAATTAGCGCATGCTTGTGCAAGCGTTGCTCTCAAGCATGTGGTTACGTGTCTGACCGGTTTTACTTCATCTACATCTACATAGATACTCTGCAAATCACATTTAAGTGCCTAGCAGAGGATTTATTAACCATTTTCATAACTTTTCTCTACCGTTCCATTCTCTAATAGCGCGCGGGAAGAAAGAACACACAAATCGTTCCGTTTTCGATCTGATTTCTCTTATTTTATTGGGATGGTCATGACTCCCTAAGTAGGTGGGTGCTAGCAAAATATTTTCACATTCAGAAGTAAAAGTCGGTGATTGAAACTTCACAAACAGATCACGCCGCAATGAATAACGTCTTTCTCTTAATGATTTCTACCCCAATTCGTGCAACATTCGTGACCCCCCCCCCCCCCCGTAACGTGATAAAACAAAACGAGCTGCCCTTCTCTGAACCTTCTCAAAGTCTTCCGTCAGTCCCACCTGTTGAGGGTCCCACAAGGGGCAACAGTACTCCAGGAGAGGACGTACTAGTGTGATGTAGGTAGTGTCTTTGGTGGAGCTGGTACATCTTCGAAGCGTTCTGACAATGAAACGTAACCTTTGGTTCGCCTTCCCCACAATATTTTCTGTGTGTTCTCTCCAGTCAAAGTTGTTTGTAATTGTAACTCCTAGGTATTTGGTAGAATTTACGACCTTAAGGTTTGACTGATTTATCGCGTAACTGAAGTTCACCGGATTTCTTTGACTGGTCATGTGTATTACTTCACACTTTATTTAACTTGTACGCTGCTACAGCTATCCGTAGTATTTTGACAGTTATGCGCGTACGGCAAGCCGAGACACACATTCACTACGTTTACATGCAACACATCTTCCGGAAGACGAAAACCGTTTTTCGTAAACCTTTTGTCGCTGTCGTGTTTACGTGGCACAGTCTGAATCGGATTTCCTAGCCCACTTAATATGGCGGCTGAAAAAGAGCTGATTCAGTTCTTGATTTAGTGAGCACAATCACTATTTTTCTTTACTTAAATACACAGATTTATGCCCACTCTAATATTTATACTTCTATTTCACATTAGAAAATATCACTCTTTCCCTATGTGCCGTAAATTCTTAATAAAAGAACACATTCTGACAAGCAAGAACGCTTCATAAACGGTTGCGTTTACATGGGAACCAGAGGCGGCGCTAGGCGTCGGCGACGACGGCCACCGCCGACGACCTCGCGCCTGTGGGGGCCTCGCAAAACATTGTGTTAAAATGTTACGTTTTTTCTTTTCTTTTTTCTGCTAGGTTATGTAGCGACGACCTACATCTAATTTACACTAGCTTAACCAAAGGACGAGTACAACATCCGTATCCAAGGATGGGATTCGACCCCCGACGAGAGCGACGTCGCGCTCCGTTGTATGACGGCTTAGTGCGCTCGGCCATTCCCGGCCGGCAGCTATTTAGTTGTCCGTATTTATTTTCGTATGATTGCAGCAGTGATGCAATATTTAGTTAAATACTTGAAAACCAATTTCTTCAGTACATTTTAGAAAACGATTTGAAAAAGTATATCCAAACGTTTATATAACAATCAGAATCATGCTCAGTGCCAGTCAGTACAGCTTTAGCCGAGAGAAGCTTCACAAAGCTAAAATTGATTAAGATTAACTTGAAAAGCACAATGATCCAAGAAAGACTATCTGCGTTGTCAGTACTATCAACTGAAGCCGAAATAGCGGCTAGTATTAAGATGTGATCTTTTTAAAAAAACAAAAAAACAAAAAAAAAAAAAAAAAAAAAAAAAACAAAAAAAAAAAAAAAAAACCGTGAGATGAAAAGCTGAAAAGTTTCTCTAATTTGTGTTTGTTTATTGGAATTTTGTAATTGCAATAATACTCGTATGTTATACTAATAGGATTTTAATATAATGATTATTGATGTATAATTTAGCTCATTTAACATTTTCTTCATTAATGAAAAAATGAAAGGGGCCTCGCAAAGACGAGTTCGCCGACGCCCAGTTTTCGTCTAGCGCCGCCACTGATGGGAACGAAAATAGATTGTGGAACTGGGAAACCGCTTTAGAGAAGCGGATTTCTAGAATCGATTTTGGAGTATTTACATGACCAACCAAAAGCGGGACTGGGAAATCGGTTTACGAAATGCGGCTTTGGGAGCCCATGTAAACGGGGTGGTTCCGTAATGACGCGTAGCGTAACGCAGCATCGCTGCTGCGCGCCTCCCACGCAGTGCCCCGTCCTCGCGCTAACTGCCCCTCCCTCCACGCTCGGTCCCCTCCCCCCTTTCCCTGATACCAGGCGGAGGCGCAGCAGTCGCGTCGACTCAGGGGTCGACCCCGCCGCCGCTAATCGACTCTGGTCCCACGCACGCCCCCTTCAAAGGCGCCGCCCAGTGCTGGCTGTGGGGGCACGGGCCGCGCCACGGGAAGGCGTCCTGTGCGCATGCGCGGAGCCAGCAGACACTTGTTAGCTCGCCGGGCGGTCAGCTACGCCACGAACTGCAGCCTCCTCCGTGTTTACCAAGCGCCTCGGGATCGTAAACAAACTGCTGCTCATCCATTCTGACGTTCGGAGAGAATCCGCGTGTGAAATGTGCCGCCGCAACAACCTTTGCGTGTGAATAGTTCAGCTACGTAAATAGCCAACATGACTAATTTTTTTACATCATTTCTTCTTCTTCAGAGGTGTCTGAGAAATATCTGATACTAAACCCATGACGAGACAATGAAATTATTTGCGAACGCTGTGCCACTGTGCGAAGTTCTCCTGTAATAGACGCCATACTGCCAAGCATCATCTGGTGTGATAAAGTTATCAGAATGCGCAATAACTGACGATAAGAGATAACTACGGCCTGCTCTACATTGCTAACTTGTGCTAACAGCTGTTCCAAAGGCGGATTTGTGACCAACAGTATTTCTATTCTTTCTGGTGTTCATTCTTGATCGAATTTGTACTGTTTGACAGAATTAAGCCGAGCAATGATTTTGCACCAGATAACAACTTGGAAGGAGCTCCGTTACCGCATCTGCAAATTCCCGTCTACGACCTACAAACTAAGAGGATTGGTGGATCTGTGTCGTCTGATGTAGTCTGTGAAATTGGGATTGTGTGATAGGACTGTTTTATCCACGTAGAAGGTCTTCCCTTCCGTACAAGGAACGGGGTTTTTTGTGTTACAATGAGGTCGTGTTTCATTGTCGTTGGACGCACTTTCATACGCATCTGATGAGCTAATTGAATTCGTGGCGTAATTATTCATTGTTTCAGTGTACAGTGTTCTCCAGTTAAATTTTTAAACTGTCCTGCTCGTGCTACAGTGGTTTGTTTACCGGACACTGTGATTCCGCCATTCAGACTTGTGGCCGCTAGCGTGCCGGTAATTCTGCCTTTGCCCGTGGGAGAGGAAAAGTGTTTCGATTCGTTTCGTTTCGCCAAGTGTCTGGTGTTCATTCCTGATCGAATTTGTACTGTTATGCTTTGACAGAATTAAGCGGAGCTATGATTTTGCACCGGGTAACAACTTGCAGAATCTGCGTTACCGCATTTGCGAATTCCCATCTACAACCTACAAACTAACAGCATTGGTGGATCTGTGTCGTCGGATGTAGTCTGTGAAATTCGGATTGTATGATTGGTGCTGTTTCATCCACGTAGAATATCTTACCTGCTGAGCAAGGTCGGAGCATTTGTGTTACAACGAGGTCGTGTTTCATTGTGGTTAGACGCACTTTCATTCGCATCTGATGTGCTAATTGAATTGGTGACGTAACAACTCCCAGTGTACAGTGTTCTCCAGTGGTTTGTTTACGATCGCGGTATTACTGGACACTGCGATTCCGCCATTCAGACTCGTGGTCTGTAGCGTGCCGGTCATTCTGCCTTTGGCCGTGGGAGGGGAAGTGTTTGGATTCGTTTCGATTCGCCAAGTGGATCAGAAGTGGTCGCGTGACACGGGCGCATCGTCGACGCTGCTCTGCCACTGGTTGCCCCGGCAGCTGAATGGCGCGCCAGCTGTGAGTGCCGCGACGCAGCCGCGCTTATCGATCAGCTGTGAGAGATAGTCACCAGGCAGCCAGGTGGCTGGTGTGTCGGTCAGTGGGCCACCGCGACAGTTTGTCACACGACGCCTGGCGCCGCCATGCGGGAGGACGCCCAACACACAGGAGGCGACGACGACGACGCTGCGACGCCGCAGGTAAGGCGGGGGGCGGGGCAGACGCGCCGACTACTTTGCGCCTGACGCTTAGCGACGTAATATTACGTCGTGCGCTTCAAAAAAAAAAAAAAAAAAAAAAAAAAAAAAAAAAAAAAAGTTCAAATGTTTGAAGAACTTATGGGACTTAACTACGGGGTCATCAGTCCCTAAGCTTATGAACTACTTAAGACTAAGGACGGCACAAATATCCATGCCCGACGGGGGATTCGAACCCCCGACCGTAGTGGCCGTGCAGACCGTGACTGGAGCGCCTCAGTCCCCTCGGCCACCGCGGCCGGCAATCGTGCGCTTCAACTCAGCTGTGAAACGTGAAAACAGCGTGCTATCACACTGTAACAAACACAGCAAACGACCAATAACACTACCCTGTGGAACGCCCGATATCACCTCAGTTTTAGTCGATGCCTTACCATCGATTACTACGAACTGTGTCCTCTTTGACAGGAAATCCCCTATGCAATTGCAAATTTTGGGCGATATACCATAACCACGCAATTTTTATTAAAAGCCGTTTGCGAGGTACGGTGTCAAAAGCCTTCTGGAAATCAAGAATACGGAATCGATTTCCGAACGCTTGTCGATAGCGCCCATCACTTCGTGTGAATAAAGAGCTAGTTGTGTTTCGCATGAACGATATTTTCTAAATCCGAGTTGACCTTGGGTCATTGAGGCGCTATGCTACGATGCGCGAGGCCGTTCCCCGTCGGAGGTTTCTGCCGTCTTTAGTATAAGGTCGTTCATAAGTAGTTTGTAAGTTTAGGGACTGATGTTCCTCAGTCAAGACCCATAAGCTTTACAAACATTTGAACATTCAGAATTCGTACAAAGGTACCCATTAAAATTCAGTCCAAGGAGACGCATTTGTGGTCTCATTAGTTACTACTGGAACCGTGTGATTTTCAGTCAAATCATCTGCTCCTTCACTGTCGCTGTTATTCAGCCAATCAAGATCAGTTTGGATCTAGAAAAAAAATTAAATGCTCGTATGGCATTTTTGGCCGGAGATCCCATGTGGGATTGTTCGGCCGCCTAGCGCAAGGCTCTTTGATCGACGCCACTTCGGCGACTTGCATATCGATGATGATGAAAATGATGAGGACGACAACACACACCACTCAGACCCCTGCCGGGAATCGACCCGGGCTCCCTAAGTGATAGTCGGCGACCTTGCCATCTGAGCTACAGAGGGCGGACCGGATTTATGAGAAATGTAGAAACATGAGAGGCAATACTCACAGTACGACTGATCTTAGATTAAGGTTAGGCAAACCTACATCTCTAGCTTTTGTAGATTTGGAAAAAGCTTTTGACAATGTTAATCGGAATACAGTCTTCCAAATTCTGAAGTCAAGAGGGATAAAATATAGGGATCGGAAGGTTACTTACAACTTGTACATTAACCAAACAGCTGTTATTAGAGTTGAAAGGCATGAAAGGGACACAGTTGTTGAGAAGGGAGTAAAAAAGTGTTGTAGCCTCACTCCAATGTTATTCGATTTTTACACTGAGCAAGCTGTGAAGGAACATGAAGAGAAATTTCGAGAAGGAATTGAAGTTCAGGGTGAAGAAAAAAAAAATTGTGTTTTGCTGATGACATTGTAAATTCTGTGAGAGGCAGCAAAGGACCTGAAAGAGCAATTGAACGGAATGAACAGTGTGTTCAAAGGAGGGTATAAGATAAACATTAGCAAGAGAGAAACAAGGGTAATGGAATGCAATCTTAGAAAATCAGGCGATGCTGAAGAAATTAGATTGGATAACGAATGTTGTAGATGAGTTTTTCTACTTAGGTAGTAAAATAACATATGATGATTGCAGTACAGAGGATTAGATATAAAATGCAGATTGGCAATGGTAAGAAGACCGTTTTTGAAACAGAGAAATTTGCTAAGATCAAATATTGATTTAAGTGCTGAAGGGATTTGTATGGAGTGTTGCTTTGTATGGGAGTGAATCTTGGACGGTGAATAATTTGCTAGGAAGAGGATGCTATCGTAGAATGTTGAACATTAGGTTTGTAGAATGCATAACTAATGAAGAGTTACTGAACAGAATTGATGAGAAAAGGAATTTTATATCTTGACTAAAAGAAGGCATCGATTGGTAGGACAAATTCTTAGACATAGAGGAATCGTAAATTTAGCACTGTAGGGAAGTGTGTGGGGGAAAAAACCGCAGAGGGATACCAAGAGACGAATATAGTAAGCAGATTAATATTGATGTGGGTTTCCGTTCTTACGAGATGAAGAGGTTTGTTCGGATAGAGTACGTTTGAGAGCTGCATCAAACCAGTCTGTGTACTGAAGATAAGAACAACATCCTAAAACAGAAATCGAGGGGCTACTTTGTTATTACGTAAAATTTGCACAACCGGGATATATGTTATTGAATTGGATTTAACCTTATTTGTAGAACCGTTTTCTAGTGGTACCACAGCTCTAGCGTCAGGTGTGTCGGGTATTGCGGCGTAATGTCACAAATCAAAATGAAATGTTTGTTAAGCTTAGGGACTTAACCTCTTTTTTTAATATTTGTAAAGCTTAAGGGACTTAACTGCGATGTCATCAGTCCCTAAACTTACAAACTACTTATGAACTACCTTATACTAAAGACTACACAAACATCCATGCCCGAGGGGAAATTCGAACCCCCGACGGGTAAAGGCCTCGCGCATCGGAGCATAGAGCCACAATGCGCTTGGCCACTCCGCCGCGGCATAAAATCACATAATCGTAGAAAATTGCACAGTACTTTTGACAAGGTACACTGTACATGTTTATTCTGATTGAAAACCGTACTTTTCTATTTTTTTACGATTATGTCTTGATGTTATATGATTTGGTTAGGCAGGAACCTTAAGCGTACAGCTTAAATGGTTGCGATTAAGGAAGCAGCGATGACATCTACAGTCCAGCATGTTCAAGTACTTCGCTCTTATCTATAAATAACTGATATTAGGCCTTATTATACGATACACCAGAGGCGAGGGACGCGGTACCACGTTATTTTAGACGTGAAACCCAGTTATGCCAGTTTTGCTGTTTCTTGTGGGAAAAAATTAGGTGAGATTTGCCGAGACCCCCTCTCCGGCACGTGAGATTTGATGAAAATCAGGTGACCCCCCCCCCCCCCCCCAAAAAAAAAGTTGACATAAAGCAACAAACAGTGTGCGTTCAAACGTTCAAATTCCCATTGAAATCTGAGAACGTTCATAAAATATCTACAGACGCGATCTACTGTTCCTTCACTATTTATTGAATGAAGGTGCAAATGTTACTGTCTCACCTACATCCAGCGAAATGGGTATGTTTTCGATAGATGTGCGTATGGGTAAGTTTGTTTACATTTTATAACACTTGAAAGAACCAAGCTTTTCCAATCATGTCAGGGCAATGGTGGCGGAAACCTTTTTTTTTTTTACGTATATATATATAATCTTCATAAATCTGTGTTAGTTTGAGTTCTAACCTGATACTTTAAAAATCTCCTATTTAGTAACTGTGTCAAAGAGTAGTAAAATAAATATAACTTATTTGTGTAAGTAAAGCACGCTATCGAAAAGTCAAACGAGCTAGCTACAAACTACTATTATTTGCGAGTAGCTTTTCAGCAGCGAGCCATTCATCAGTGGTATACTCTGGCGAAGTTCACTTTTATACGTGTATCGTTTTGTTTATTTGTATGAAGCATACTGAAAAGTTGCCGATGTCATTGTCTGATCTCTAAAAGAGAGGGTCTTCTTAATTTCCTTTCTTCACTATCATCATTAAGATACCACGCGACAGCCCGTATTTGCTGATTATTTCCAATATTCACTCTTCTTTCCTGTATGTGTCCGTTTCTTTGCACTTACGACTTCACCCAAAGTTTAAGAAATCATCACGTCGCAAATGCGTTTCTCTAGACAGGTGAAAAATTTCTGCTCTCTTAGATAAGCGGTTCTGGTCATATCGAGCTGTATCATATCAAAACGTGGCGGCGGTATCAGCGCGTGATAACAGAGTATTGGTTTGGAGGTCACCACTAATGCAGTAAAATGATTCGCTGAATTTCAGTGCGTCCTTGCTTATATAGTCTAACATCACGTTCGTACACACTAAAAGTGCACTAGAGTTACGTACACAATATACGCGTGCATTAAAAAAGATTTGATGTTTCATCTACTTCTTGTTCCGTTGTACTGCCATAATTAATTACTTTCCTCTGGATAATTTGAAAGGGTTCAGAAACGTATTTCTCTGCTATAACTCAAAGAGACAGACAACAAACTCTGTACCGTATGAACTTTAGTCTCTCCTAGTTTATGTATGCTGTGTTTTCACAGTAATGCTAAAAATAAGATTAACTGATTTTTCCTTCGGTTCTTGACAGAACATGATATTAATATCAAGTTTTGCAGAACATCAGGAAGTTGTTCCTTTTTCATATTTCTAAAAATAAGAATTCACCACTTACACTAACAGTTCGTGCAGAAATTGAAATCCGAGGTATAGAGTGATGTCAAATCTTGACACTAAACAGCACCATATGAAAAATTAACACGTAATTGGGTGAAATTCACAAAATTTCTGAAAAGAAACTTTTCAAAAAGAAGCCTAAATTTGAGCCAGTACAAAAACTACTAGACAGTGCTGTTGGTGAGTAGTTCTGCACAGAAAATCGTTATGGTCTGTAGCAAAACCGGGAGAAGAAATGGAAGCTTTCGAGATGACCAGGTTTCTCGATTTGGCCGGGAAAGTCCCGGTTTATGCTGTGCTATTCCCTTCTCACGTAAATGTTCCGATTTTTAGAAATACAATCTAATTGTCAATTCTGTGTTGCTTCATTATATAACTTCTAATATTTGTAGCATTGTAAAAGTGTCTCTACTGTATCTGAGGGGCATAGAAACATTATTCACTGAAACCATCTGTGAAGTTTATGATAGCAGTGCGCAATACATTGAGGTGTGGATGGATCATTTAATGCCTTTTCAGACTTCAGATTAAACTATGTACCTACTTGGTATGAGGTACAAAAATGCTACGGGCCTGTCACAAACGTGTTACCAAACTGCAACATAAAGATTATCATTTATGCCAAAATCGTGTTAATATGCAGCAGCTTTTTTTCACACGTCAACAGGTGCGGAAATAGAGCATGGAAGAGAACTGTCAATGGTATGCGCTGGGTACAAAATGTTCGAGCGCTTCACATCCAAACAAATCTAATATATAAAAGCAGAGTGTCCGTATGTTTGTACTTGTTGCATACAAATCTACAGTTTTGATCCAATCTTTATGAAATTTTGTACACGTAAGTTTCAATCCATGAGGACGGTTACCGTAAGTGTAAGAGTCACATACGATATATAGTTCACGAGATATGACGTCATAAACAATGAGATGCGCGAGAAACTGCTGCATTTTGCGACAATGCTGCTCATTTTCTCCTAAACCATTGGACAGATTTCAGCCAAATTTGGTACACACATTCCTTACCGTGAGGCAACAATTGCTGCATGGTTGAGAATCACATACGGCACATGGTTCAAAAAATATTACGTCATAACCAATAGAAATCGCAAAAAAATTATATATAATGCGGCGGAACTTTCGAAATACGCTGTATGAGAATGACAGTACTTAGCGACTTGCAACAAACTTTAAACACAATTTCGAACCTTTATTAAACTTTTTCTCGCTGGTAACCATAGTAAAATGATGAAAGGAACAAAATTTCTCGCCTACTACTTTTCCGCTGTTTATGGAATAAAACTACGGATCTCGGTATGACGTTACAAGTTATAATTTGAACACTACAAATTGTAGCGACAGGAAATTTTGCAGACAGTATACAAATATATAGTTGATGTAGCTTCTAAATTGTATCACATTCCGACACGTAGTTCATGAGATATGAGTACTTAAACAGTAACATTCCGCTCTTCATGGACTAAAACTCCGGCTTTTGGTATGACGTTACAATTTATAATTTCTACGCTATAAATTGTAGCTGCAATAAATTTTGCAGACAGTATACATGCATAAAGTCGAGTATACCTTCTAAATTGCATCACAGTGCGACACGTAGTTCAGGAGATACGAGCACATAAACAGTAACGTTCATGGAAAACCGCCCCATCATGCACTAAGTTTTAATCTATTACTTCTTTACTACTAATTGTATTCCCGAGACATTTTACAGACCTACAGCCCTTATACAAATGAATATATACATAATAATGGTAGGAATAAATAAATAAATACCCCGGCAACGCCGGATTTTCAGCAAGAATAAGAATATTACAAAGCTTGTGGAATTTGTGTTGTCTTTGTTACAAATGTAGCAGTCCATTCTGATGAAGAAGATAAGGACATCTGAGAAAACGCAAATGAAAATAGAGACCTCAAAAGCGAAGCACGGGCATATAAGCTAGTCTTTAATATACGGTAGCCAGGTGATATCGTTCTCCCAGAAAGCACATGTATGAAACCCACAAAACAATAAACAACCCTAATAAGCCGTTAAAATACATTAAAGTGTAACGAAAACTTTACAAATAAGACGGACATCTGCCCAGGCGGTGTACAGAGATCACCAACAGCTTTACTTACAACAAAGGAAATCATTCAACACACACTGGCTTGCGAAAGTACAGCCGTTTCTTTTCTTTTCTTTTCTTTTTCTTTTTTTATCTTTTCTGTTATGTTACGTTCTTATCTATGATTTAGAACTTCAACCATTATTAGGTTCCCCCGCCCATTAGGTAGAACAAGTTTACACGTTTTTATCTCCCTTTTCAGGAAATTTTTTCAAACTCATTATCTAAAAATTTCAAGGCCCTCTTGTGACATTGTCTTTCGCCTCTGTTAACTGACGCAGGCTGCCTTTCCATTACTTTACTTTCCGGTTGCCAATCCGGCAACACCGTCGAGTGTTAGCGGCTGACTCTACTTCAAACGTTCACAAATAAGCCGCAGTCCACACAGCGCCAATTAACTATAGGATTCAATTTCGGATGTGATACAGAGTACCACAACAAACGTGAGCGCACAGAACTGCCAGGGATATAAAACCGGTGACCAGCAATCAAATCCCGCACAGGTACGCTGTCATATGGAACCACAACACAACACAGCACGGCAAACGCACACGAATTAAATCACAAACGTCCGCAGGAAAAAAAATCTACTAGCCGGGGAGCGGATACCGTTCTGACTTGTACAACGGAAATAGATCTACGTTCCAGCCGCCATGTTGCTGTGGTGGTCTTCAGCTCTCCACCCTACTGTATCCTGAGCAAGCCTCTTCATCTCCTCATAAGAACGGCAACCTGCATCCATCTAAATTTGCTTCCTATATTCGTCTCTTGATCTCCCTCTTAGATTTTTACCCCCCCCCCCCCCCCTACACACACACGTCCCTCCAATGCTAAATTCATGATTCCTTTATGTCAAAAAATGTGTCCTACCTATTACACAGTACATATTCATCAACAATTTTTTTCCCTTCATTTTCTACTGTCGTATTCCAGTCTCCCATCACAATTAAGTTTTCCTCTTCCTTAATTCTCTGAATAATTTCCTTTATCTCCTCATACGTTACTTTGATATCCTCATCATCGGCAGAGTTAGTTGGCCTATAAACCTGCAGTACTGTGGTCGGTATTGGCTTCGTATCTATCTTTACTACGGAAATTCGATCACTGTGCTGCTCATAGTAGTTTACCCGCATTCCTATTTCGTTATTCATTATGACACCTACTCCTGTAATACCCCGAACTGATTTTGTATTTATGATCCTGTATCCGCCTGACCAGAAATCCAGTTCTTCTTTCCATCGAACTTCACTAATGCTCACTATACCTAACTTCAACCTATCCATTTCTCTTTTTAAATTTTCTAACCTCCCTACCCGATTAAGGGATCCGACATTCCACGTTCCGATTCGTAGAGTGCCAGTGTTGTCATTCTTGATGATGACATCCTCCTGCGTTGTCCTCGCCCGGAGATCCGAATGGGGGACTATTTTACCTCCTAAATATTTTCCCCGAGAGGATGCCATCATCATATGTTCATACAGTAGAGCTGCATGTCCTCGGGAAAAGTAACGGCTGTAGTTTCCCCTTGCTTTCATCCGTTCGCAGTAACTGTCTGGCAAAGCCACATTAGCTGATGTTACAAGGCCAGCTCAGTCAATCATCCAGACTGTAGACCCTGTAACTACTGAAAAGGCTGCTGCCCCTCTTCAGGAACCACACGTTTGTCTGGCCTCTCCACAGATACCCCTCCGCTGTGGTTGCACCTACGGTACGGCTATCTGTATCGTTGAGGCAAGCAAGCAAACTCACCTCGGCGATGTCTGTGGTTCATAACATTTGCACATTTTAGTGGGGAATGAAATATTGTAACTGATGTCTCAGTCATAAATTCTGGTTAAGTAATACAGGAGAGTGAAAAATAAAAGATAAAAATAAAAACAAAAAGTCGCACAGTTGAGAAATCGTATGTATTATGATTACAGTCCTGGAAAGGGCGTGCATATGGAATATCTCTCCAATTGTGCGACTGGATTCACGATTTCCTATCAGAAAGGACACAGTTTGTTGTAATTGATGGTAAGTCATCGACCAAAACAGAAGTGATATATGGCGTTCCACAGGGAAGCGTGCCGGCCGCGGTGGCCGAGGGGACTGAGGAGCTCCAGTCACGGTCTGCACGGCCACTACGGTCGGGGGTTCGAATCCCCCCTCAGGCATGGATATTTGTGCCGTCCTTAGTTGTAAGTAGTTCATAAGTAGTTTGTAAGTTTAGGGACTGATGACCCCGTAGTTAAGTCCCATAAGCTTTACAAACATTTGAACATTTTTGACCACTAAAAGAAATCCGCTGAACTTCAATTACGCGATAAATGAAACCTTAAGGTCGTAAATTCTACCAAATACCTAGGAGATACAATTACGAAGAACTTTGACTGGAGAGAACACATCGAAAATATTTCGTGGAAGATGAGCCAAAGATTACGTTTCATTTCCAGAACGCTTCGAAGATGCACCAGCTCCACCAAAGAGACTGCCTACATCACACTTGGCGTCCTCTCCTGGAGTACTGTTGCCCCTTGTGTGACCCTCACCAGGTGGGACTGACGAAAGACATTGAGAAGATTCAGAGAAGGGCAGCTCGTTTTGTTTGATCACGTTACCGGGGGGGGGGGAGGGGGGGAAGCGTCACGGAAATGTTGCACGAATTGCGGTGGAAATCATTAAAAGGAAAACGTTATTCTTTGCGGCGAGATCTGTTTGCGAAGTTTCAATCACCGACTTTTACTTCTGAATGTGAAAATATTTTGCTAGCACCCACCTACTTAGGGAGGCATGACCATACCAACAAAATAAGAGAGATCAGATCGAAAACGGAACGATTTAGGTGTTCTTTCTTTCCGCGCGCTATTAGAGAATGGAACGGTAGAGAAAAGTTATGAAAGTGGTTAATGAACCTTCTGCCAGGCACTTAAATGTGAATTGCAGAGTATCTACATAGATGTAGATGTACATCTATGTATATGTAGAGCCTACATGGAACGGAGGACTCTGATGGAGCGCAAAGAGGCAGCCTTTTCATTAGAGGAAATTGGCAGAAAAACCTGTGAGGGAGTCATTTTTAAAAAATCGAGCCTTGGGCAGGAGGAGTAGATGCGGTTCTTCTGTGCTGGAGCAAGAGAGAGAGAGAGAGAGAGAGAGAGAGAGAGAGAGAGAGAGAGAGAGAGAGAGAGATGCTCTCTCGTCGGCCTCGGTTTGCCTCTGAAGACGGCGGCTGCTAGGGGTCCAGACCCTTGTGGAAACTCTTTTGTTTTTAGTCTGCTTTTCAGCGGCAGACCGAGCCAGAGAATCCTACACAGCGCAGCTCAAAATTTCAGTCCCGAAAGAGGGGCGCAGTTCCGAGTTTTCAGAGAAGTATCTCGCAAGAGCCACTAGAAGGCACTCCCGCTTCATAACTTTTCTTGGCGGATGAGAGATGCGGGCTGTGTGGATGAAATGGGAATTGTCCCGACATGGGATTATATCCACAGCTAAATCTGACGTACAGTACATCCATGCGTAGCACTCTAAAGAGCTTCAGATGGAGAATTTATGGCGTGTTAATTAATGAAAAGTCACTCCACTGCTAAGAACATTATTTACTCAACGACTGCGTACAGATTTAAAATCATGCCATTTTCAAGTGATCTTCAAATTACCTATGTAAATACATGCAAGTTACGCAACTATTCTACGTACCAAGAGGTGATAAACATATGTATCTTATATTGTGATGTCAAAAAAGCACCGTCAAATAATTAACAAAGAAAATGTCTCGTGGATTTAAACGAATGTGCCCGATGACATTCTGAGGAAACTCGGCGTGCAATGTCTTCGAAAAATTGTACAGTTCTCTCAATGGAGAGAAGTCTTCTGAAGTAGGAGTTACGTCAGGTGTGTCTTGGGTCCGTTGCTGTTCACGATATATATAAATGACCTTGCGGATAACATCGGAAGTTCACTGAGGTTTTTTGCGGATGATGCTGTAGTATATAGAGATGTTGTAACGATGGAAAATTGTATTGAGATGCAGGATTATCTGCATAGAATTGACGCATGGTGCAGGGAATGGCAATTAAATCTCAATATAGACAAGTGTAATGTGCTGCGAATACACAGAAAGAAACATAGTATATCATTTAGCTACACTATAGCAGGGCAGCAACTGGAAGCAGTTAATTCCATAAAGTATCTGGGAGTAGTCATTAGGAGGGATATAAAATTAAACGACCATATAAAATCAATCGTCCGTAAAGCAGATGCCAGATTTAGATTCATTGGAAGAATACTAAGAAAATGCAGTCCGAAAACAAAGGAAGTAGGTTACAGTGCACTTGTTCGCCCACAGCTTGCATACTGCTCACCGGTGTGGGATCCGTACCAGGTGGGATTGATAGAGGAAGTGGAGAAAATCCAACGGAAAGCAACGCACTTCGTTACAGGATCATTTGGTAATCGTGAAGGCGTTATGGAGATGATCGATAAACTCCAGTGGAAGACTCTGCAGGAGAGACGCTCTGTCGCTCGGTACGGACTTTTGTCGAAGTTTCGAGAACATACCTTTACCGAGGAGTCTAGCAGTATCTTGCTCCCTCCTACGTATATCTCGCGAAGAGACCGTGAGGATAAAATCAGAGAGATTAGAGCCCACACAGAGGCATACCGACTACCCTTCTTTTCGCGAACAATACGTGACTCGAATAGGAGGGAAAATCGATAGTGGTACTCAAGGTACCCTCCGCCACACACCGTCAGGTGGTTTGCGGAGTATGGTTGTAGATGTAGATATAAGCATGAGGTAGCTTTAATAAGAGATAAATTCGGACGTCATCATAATTCCAGACTGCATGTTTTACCAATGAACGCAAAAATAATTTTTTACTCTCCTTGTAATTAGTTTTTTGACTATTGTGCCTAACTTATTAAAACTTTGCTACTCGTTTATTCTCTCTACTGATACTGTATTGCCAAAATGACGCCTCAGCCATCTCTGATGTTAAACAAAACATTTTGTAGCAATTGTTTTTTCAATTTTTTTTCTGTGCAGAAGCCTAGTTACAATTGTGGCTACTAGATGGCACTACTGAGGTAACGTCTTCCTGTTCTCAACTCCACTTAGCACACGCCAGTCTGATGCCTCCGTGCAGGCGTGCAGCCCATAGCGGTTAGCTTTTCCTCGAATGGGGGACTGTTTTTCCTCCGGAATATTTTACCCGAGAGGATGCCGTCATCATATAGTCATACAGTGGAACAGCATGTCCTCGGGAGAAGTAACGGCTGTAGTTTCCCCTCGCTTTCAGCCGTTCTCAGTAGCTGTCTGGCGAAGCCACATTAGCTGATGTTACAAGGCCAGCTCAGTCAATGATCCAGACTGTTGCCCCTGAAACTACTGAAAAGGCTGCTGCCCCTCTTCAGGAACCACACGTTTGTCTGGCATCTCCACAGATACCTCTCCACTGTGGCTGCACCTACGGTACGGCTATCTGTATTGTTGAGGCACGCAAGCCACCCCACCTCGGGAATGTCTGTGGTTTATGGGGGTGGCACCTAAACATTAACATAAAAACGAAATTAAATCCAAGGTAAAGTGTCTCAATGAACAGTGCAAACTAGGTAACGAACGTTAATTTTTTTAGTCATTTGCCGCCCATTTTTTGAAAATCATGTTCACCTTTCTGCTTCTGGTTTCAAGTTAAATAATTAATTATTCTTGGCTTCTCTGGGCTTCCGTATGTTTCAGTGATACCATTTGGAATCACTTCACATAGTCCAGTTATGCCTACGGAACTACGCGAAGCGATGATAAATCTACATTTCCTTCTACATGAATACTCTGCAACTCATATTGAAGTGCATAGCAGAGAGTTCATCGAACCGCTTTTATTATAATTCTCCAACTGTCCACAAGGAACTCCTAAACTTTCGTTTTTCGATTTCATTTCTCCTCTTTTATTGCCATGATCAAGTCTCCCTATGCTGGTAGGTGCTAACAAAATGTGTTCGCATTGGGAACATAAATTTGATGAAAGAAATTTCTCAAATAAATCTCGTGATATTACAGAACGACCTGCCCTTGTCTGAACTTCCTCTAAATTGTCCGTCAGTCCCACTTGGTGGGGATCCCACAATGCGCAGCAATACTCCAAAATTGGATGCACAAATGTTGTGTAAGCTGTTTCCTTAGTAGAACTGTTGCATCATCTGAGTGTTCTGCCAATTAAACATAGCCTTCGATTCGCCTTCCCTACAATATTTTCTATGCGTTCTTTCCAATTTAAGTTGTTTGTAATTGTCATAGCCAAGTATTTAGATGAATTTACGGCCTGTAGATTTGATTGATTTATGATGTAAATGAAGTTTAACAAATTTGATTTATTGCTCATATGGATTAGTTCATAATTTTCATTATTCAGTGTCAATTGCAAATTTTTTCACGGTGCAGATATGGTATCTGAACCATTTTCATGTTGCGTTTGATCTTCCGGTGACTTTACTAACCGATAAACGACAGCATCCTCCGCGAACAGTCTAAGAGAGCTGGTCCCATTGTCTCCTAAATCGTTTATTAAGATAAGGAACAGTAGCGGCCCTTTCTGACACGAAATCACGAATCCAATCTCACATCTGTAGTGATATGGCGTAAGCACGCAATTTGATAAGAAGACGCTTCTGAGGTACAGTGTCTAAAGCCTTCCAGAAATTTAGAAATATGGAATCTATTTGACATCCCTTAACGATTTCACTCATCACTTCATCTGAGGAAAGAGCTAGCTGTGTTTCACTGGAATAATACTTTATGAAATCCGTGTTGATTATGGGTCAATTAGATCGTCTAATTTGTATAGGTTATGAGACCGTCTTATGCAACTGTAAATTAGTCTACTTTAGACCAGACGCATTTCGCTTAATTCTAAAGCATCTTCAGTCGGCAGCTGTACAATAAATGGTTTGTATTACATTATTTGTTTGAGTTTTTACTAAATTCGATCTGTAACAGTTCTCATGGAATTGTATTGTTTTGGTTCTGAATAAATTGGACTATTAATATTACTCACGAATTTTTTATGTTTTCGTCTTCATGTGTGGTCTGTAGCACATTGTCACTTGCTGTTACTGCTTATATTCACACTTTTTTACAGTAACATTTCTTACGAAAGTTTTTGAAACATTGTCATTTCTGTGACCTGGCAGGCTCTGTATGTCGTTTGTTTTGTTTGTCTATTGTCTGTGTGTGTGTTCTTTGCTTTCGAGTTCTTTGGTTCGTGCTGTGAGGTGTTTTTTTCGTTTCTGTCAAAACAGGCGTCTAGCAGCTTTGTGTGTGATGTTGTGACTGTATTGTGTGTTTATAAAAAGGATTTTAGTTTCAACTAGCCACTTTCTGTGTGTGTGTGTTTGTGTGTGTGTGTGTGTGTGTGTGTGTGAGAGAGAGAGAGAGAGAGAGAGAGAGAGAGAGAGAGATTCCGATTTTCTGCATGTGTTAATGTGTGGGTAGGGATTTGTTGTTGTTGTTGTCTTATGTGGTGGTTTTCAGAGTGGGGGAGGTTTGTCTTTGTCTACTATGTGTTTTATTAGTTTAAATAATGTTTGGTTGCTGATATTTACTTCGTCATTTAATATGTGTTTCTTTTCTATTAATGCTTTCTGAATTTGTAAATTCTCTTGGAGAATCTGACTATTTGCATGTCGGTTTCTATGTTGGTGGGATAGTGGTTTTCGTGTCTAAGGTGTTCTGCAAATGTTGAATGACAAAAAACGAATAAATATGTGGATCGTTAATGTTTGAGGAAAGTATATGTTGTAAAATCCTGCTCCAAAACGACGTCAATGGTATAGGCCTGTAATTTTGTGAATCACTACTACTGCCTTTATTAAATGTTGTAGTGATCTGTGCAACTTTCCAGTGTTTGGGTACTATATGATAGGTATTGGACTATTGCATCAGTGAATCGCCCAAGCAATTGGAAACTCAAAGAAGCCAGAAATATTCATCTTGAGATTTGAAAGCTCTTCAATCTCCGTGTTTGCTTACAAAATAAATTAGCTTTATAGGTAAGGTCCGCCTTGAGCAAACACAAATGTTTTTTGGTTTCTCTAATACATGTTTCACTGGCGTTGCAGCATCATCAGTGGGATGTTTAATTCATATTGTCTGTCAAATTAACAATGAAATGATTGTTACTTTTTTGTACATTAACAGTAAAAACTACAAATAATTGTGAGACTACTATAAATCGTTTCTTATTTTTAATAGTATACTAGGCCTACCTTAATACCACATGTAGTTATGTTTGTGGTTCTTCAACTCACAAAACGTCACTGAGATTTTTAACAGTTTGTCATCTGCAAACCAAAACGTGTGTAGTTAGTGGGGTGAATGGTTAGCTTTTTAAATATCGGGACTTTTACGAAAATATAGGACGTCATTTTTGTGTTTTGGTTTATTTTACTGTTACGACTATTTCTATAACAAAATGTCTATGTGTTTATAGCACTTTTTTGTCACTTACTTTAGTGAATTAGCGCTGTTTTCGCGTTGTGGACAGGCGCTGTGTCACTTTTACTTCACTCAATGTTTATCTTATGAAAACAAGATAGTGGGCAGTTGAATTCTGGGATTCTGGGAGTAGTGTTAAGAACAGCAGACTGTGGTGGGGGCGGGAGTTTTTGAATCATGTTGCTTTCCTTTTAGTGTGTGTGTGTGTGTGTGTGTGTGTGTGTGTGTGTGTGTGTGTGCGTGTGTGTGTTTATGGGTTTTCTGTCAGTTCTTTGAGGGCAGCGAATATGGTTCCGTTGCAGAGGGCTGTGTATTCATCTATTATTTCTTTTCTTTCTGTTATGGCTTTCTGTATGTTGTAGTTCTCTTCGATTGTTAATTTTTGTGGGAGGCATTTGCTGTGTTTCAGAATCTTTAGGTCAGTATTTATGTCAGTTGGTTTATGGTTCATGTTTATGAGGTGTTCTGCAAATGTGGAATGACTATTGCTTTTTAGTGCTCTTCTGTGTTCTGTGTATCTGGTATTGAAATTTCTGCAAGTCCGTCCAATGTAAACTAAGTTACAATCCTGGCATGTCAGCTGGTAGATGCCAGAAGTGGTAAAAAACGATTCATAGTAGTCTCACAATTATCTGTAATTTTTACTGTTGTTGTGGTCGTCAGTTCGGAGACTGGTTTGATGCAGCTCTCCACAATACCCTACCCTGAGCAAGCCTCTTCACATAAGAACGGCAACCTATATCTGTCTGAATCTGCTTACTGTATCCATCTCTTGGACTTCCTCTGCGGATTTTACCCCACACACTTCCCTCCAACGCTAAATTCACAATTCCTTGATGTCTAAGAATGTGTCCTACCAATCTTCCCCTTCTTTTAGTCAAGGTATGCCAGAAATTTCTTTTTTTTTCCAATTATGTTCAGTACCTCTTCGTTAGTTACGCGATCCATCCACCTAATCTTCAGCATTCTTCTGTAGCACCATATTTCAAAAGCCTCAAACCTCTGCCTGTCAGCACTGTTTATCATCCATGTTTCACTCCCATACAAGGCAACACTCCATACAAATGCCTTCAGAAAGGACTTATTTAGGCTTAAATCAATATTCGATGTTAGCAAATTTCTATTTTTCAAGAACTCTTTTCTACCCATTGTCATTCTGCATTTTAAATCCTCTGTACTGCGACCATTATTTGTTATTTTGCTGCCGAAGTAACAAAACTCCTCTACCTCCTTTATTGCTTCATTACCTAATCTAATTCCTTCAGCATCACCCGATTTTCTTAGACTGCACTCCATTACCCTAGTTTTGCTCTTGTTAATATTCATCTTATATGCATCTTTCAGCACACTGTCCATTCCGTTCAATTGCTCTTCCAGGTCTACATCTACATGTACATAGATACTCTGCAAATCACATTTAAGTGCATGGCAGAGGGTTCATTAACCACTTTCATAACTTTTCTCTACCGTTCCATTCTCTAATAGCGCGCGGGAAGAAAGAACACCTAAATCGTTCCGTTTTCGATCTGATTTATCTTATTTTATTGGGATGGTCATGTCTCCCTAAGTAGGTGGGTGCTAGCAAAATATTTTCACATTCATAAGTAAAAGTCGGTGATTGAAACTTCGCAAACAGATCACGTCGCAATGAATAACGTCTTTCTTTTAATGATTTCCACCCCAATTCGTGCAACATTTCCGTGACGCTTCCCACCCCCCCCCCACAAGTCTCTGACAGAATTACTATGTCATCGGCAAAAAAACATTGTTTTTAATTCTTCCCCCTGAACCTGAATTCCTTCTCCAAATTTCTCCTTGCCTTTCTTCATAGCTTGCTCAATGTACAAATTGAATAACATTGGAGAAAGGCTACAACCCTGTCTTATTCCGATCCCAGCCACTGCATCCCTTTCATGTCCTTCAACTCTGACAACCTCTGTCTGGTTTTTGTACAAGTTGTAAATAACCTTATGCTCCCTATATTTTACTCCTGCTTGCTTCAGAACTGAAAGAGTTTATTTCAATCAACATTGTCAAAAGCGTTCTCCAAATCTACGAAAGCTAGAAATGTAGGTTTGCCTTTTCTTAATCTATCTTCTAGGATAAGCCGTAAAGTGAGTGTGGCCTCCCGTGTTCCTACTTTTCTCATGAACCCAAACTGATCTTCTCCGATGTCGGCTTCTACCATCTTTTCCATCCTTCTGTAAATAATTCGTGATAATATTTTGCAACCATGACTTATTAAACTGATGGTTCTGTAGTTTTCACACCTGTCTGCGCCTGCTTTCTTTGTAATGGGGATTATAACATTTTTCTTAAAGTCTGAGGGTACTTCGCCTGTCTCATACATCTTACACACCAGGTGAAACAGGTTTGTCATGGCTGGTTCTCCCAGAGACTTCAGTAGCTCTGAGGGAATATCATCTACTCCAGGGGCCTTGTTTCGACTTAGGTCTTTCAGTGCTCTGTCCAATTCATCTCTCAGTATTGTATCTCCTATTTCATCCTCATCTACTTCTTCTGCCATTTCTACAATATTTCCGCTAAGTTCATTTCCTTCATAGAGCCTTTCAATATAGTCTTTCCACCTTTCAGCTTTCTCTTCTTTGCTGAGAACTGGTTTTCCATCAGTGTCCTTGATATTCATAGCGCTGATTTTCTTATCTCCAAATGTTTCTTTTATTTTCCGGTAGGCTGTTTCTATTTTTCCCCTATTTATACATTCTTCTACATCCTTGCTTTTGCCTTCTAGCCACTCCTGCTTATCCATTTTGCACTTCCTGTTAATCTCATTTTGTAGTCGTCTGTACTCCATTTTGCCTGTTTCATTTACTGCATTTTCTCCTTTCATTTTACTGTTAATGTACAAAAAAGTAACAATCATTTCATTGTTAATTTGACAGACCATATGAATTAAACATCCCACTGATGATGTTGCAACGCCAGCGAAACATATACGGGAGAAATCAAAAAAACATTTGTGTTTGCTCAAGGCGGATCTTACCTATAAAGCAAATTTAAGCCAGAAATACTTAATGTTGTCATTTGCAATCACAGACGCAGAAAGGGTTAAAGATATTCCGAGAGTTCGTGGCAGTACCCTAGATACCTTTAAAGCTACAAGCGTCGGCAGTCCCGCTGTCGCTGTCACTAGCAGCACAGAGTAACTCCTGTACTCGTACATCTTTGCCTGTGCTAGACGCTCCCCTCGCCTTCCTTGGCAGTTGGCTGGCCTGTTGCCCTCCAGGGCGGCGTTTTTTGTGTCGCCGCGTCACGTCGAGACCCCACCCCGTCCCCTCCCCTCCCCGCCCCCTCCCGCGCAGCCAGCCAGACCCGTTTCCGTGGCAACCGTCCAGGTCCGCCAATTCAATCAAGCCCTTTGTAACCGCCCTGCAGTCGGGGAGACGACCCCTCTTCGGCCTCTCCCCTTGCCGTGGACTGCTCGCGACAGATGCCACCGTCTGGACGTCCTCGTCGGTGACATCGAGGGAGACGGTCAGCTCAACAGTACTAAATCATTTTAAGTCGTTCGCGGTGATCGGAGAGTAGCTCGGGAATAGTCAAGAATACGATACAACACGTCGGCTTTGACCAGTGACGTCATAAACGAAGCAAAGATATGAAAGTAATAACATTTGATCATCTGACGTCTATTAAGAAATATATAGATTATTAATATATCAAAGATAATACTACAAACGACTTTTCAGATAAATAATTATTAGCTAGTTTAATAAATATGTATAATAAATGTAACAAATCATATCTATTACATACATGAAGCAATTTCATAAAATGGCTGTATCGTATCTTGACTTGAGCAAAGGGAGGTCAAGTCTAGTTTAAGATACAATTTTAAAATGGAACCATATGACGCTATTTCAAGAGGTAACTGTATCGTATTCTTGACTTGAGCAGGGGGAGGTCAAGTCTAGTTTACAATACAATTTGTAAATGGTACCATATAACGCTAATTCATGGAATAACTGTATCGTATTTTTGACTTGAGCAAGGGGAGGTGAAGTATAGTTTACGATACAATTATTAAATAGTACCATATAATGCTATTTCATGAAATAACTGTATCGTATTCTTGACCTGAGCAAAACGATACAATTTTCAAATGGTACCATATGACACTATTTTATGAGATAACTATATCGTATTCTTGACTTGAGCAGGGGGAGGTCAACTCTAGTTTACGATACAATTTTTAAATGGTACCACATGACACTATTTCATGACATAAATGTATCAATTCAAATGTTCAAATGTTTGCAGAGCTTATGGAACTTAACTACGGGGTCATCAGTCCCTAAACTTACAAACTACTTATGAACTAGCTAATACTAAGGACGGCAGAAATATCCATGCCAGCGGGGGAATTCGAACCCCCGACCGTAGTGGCCGTGCAGACCGTAACTGGCGCGCCGCAGTCCCCTCGGCCACCGCGGCCGGCATAAGTGTATCGTATTCCTGACTTGAGCAGGGGGAGGTCAAGTCTGTTTTACAATACAAATTTTTAATAATACCATATGAAGCTATTTCATGAAACAGCTATATCGTATTCTTGACTTGAGCAGGGAAGGTCATAAATTCACATAAAATAAAAACGAACAATGAACTATATTACTTATTGTCGAATGTAAGCAATCAATTTCTCACTTTAAACATTTATCTTTAAATTATAACAAAATCGTCGAATCACTTCAATCAATAGAAAATCGAGAAATCAGTTGTCTATCTTGTATGTAATCAAAGACGTATGCAAATAATTCTATATCTTTGATACAAAAAATTAATATCATCTTCATACATATACATGAACACCTTTGACTTATGACGTCATTGGCCAAAGCCGACGGGGTGTATCGTATATTAGACTTGACCCGAGTTACTGTGCAGCTACGACACCCTGTTGAAAATTATGTCCACGAACATCTATAAAAGTCTCTAGCCACTAGTGAGGGTACGTCGTATGTGATCATTGATTCAGTGAGCCCCCATTTTTTCTATCGTAATGTCATATCAGCCTGATGCAACCTGCAAGTGGGATTAGTCAGGAATACGACATAGCATGTCGGCTCTGATCAGGGACGTCATATACAGACCAAAGATATCGATGTAATAACGTGTTAACATCTGACGTCTATCAAGAAATATGTCCATTATTAATATATCAAAGATAATACGATGAACGAGATTACAGATATATGAGTGTCCTATTATCAGAAAAGGACATCTTTTGTTTGCCAGAAACTGAGATAAACGTCATTTTTTATTGCGAAACGTAGAGAAAATATATTTATAAGCTGATTTGAGCATTAACAACTTTAATACTCCAGGATTTATACCTGGAAGTGGCTAATATCAATTTGATTACTCAGGCACCATCAAATAATGTTTGAAAATACAGACGTACATCTTTGAAACCGAAACGTGTAGGTGTCTGCTTTTGATATGAACACGCTTTCAGATGTCCGTTTTTGATACTCAGAGATTCGCTTACTGATGCCGAGAATCTTTTACAGATGCATAATCTGGAAAAATATAGGAATATCGACATAAAGTAGAAAATATTAAATTCTGAACTCTATTACATATTGGAAAAATTAAGAACTACAATAATCACAATAATCTTTTTAATTTTATATATAAAATGAAATGTTACGGCACTAAATCTCTTAAAATTATTAGCATAAGGTCTGTTGAAACTGTTGCCAGATTTTTCCGTAAACATCCTTACGTTATTTCTGACATCGAACTTGTTTCCAACAAGTGATGATTTCGTACAACACACCTTACAATAGAATAGTGTAGTTTACAAGCTAGTCTTACCTTTGTTTCTTTTCAATGTTTATTTTCCACTGTTCAGGTTGTCTCGACCGCTTCCTAGCTTTTCCTTCGGACGCTGGAGATATATTATGTTCTATTTCACTCGCTTTAAATTGTTTTTAGTAATAATACTATAAAACATTACTGAAAAACTTAAGTACGGGCTTATTCGTCTTAGTACCTGGCACGTGCTGTCGCTGTGTCTGATTTTCGAGGTCATGTGATCATATACTGTGTTCCTATTGGTGCACACTGCTTCACTGAACAATTGTCCGAAATTGATATTAAGCTCTTATGTAGGTCTCCGCTCTTGATGTGAACAGTCAAATTTAACGTGTGATTTATCACATTTATGTCAATGTTTGGAAAAAAAGGGTATCACCAATGAAAAGAGCGGAAAAACTTCCTTTAGGATCGACTGCTAACTAAATTTCGACCATTAGGTCAGATGTCCAAGTTTGATATTAGGCTACTCATATAATTATTAGTTAGATTAACAAATGTGTATGATAAATAAAACACATAATATCCATCACATTTTTATTTTTTATTATTAAAGGAAACAGTGAAGTATGTTTAAATTATTTACATAATATAATGAATGTGCACTATGTGGTGTCGCACAAGTACAAAGTGCGCGCCACCTACTTTCACCGTGCGCCGCCATGCACGCACGGCGCGGCGTTCTTACGATGACAGCCACGAGCGCCCTCTGCTGCAACTCCGCTCGTGGCCACCACTGAACGACATCGTGCACTTGGGACTGAGATAGCAACCAGTTAGGACCTTCGGAATCAGATAGGCACCAGTGAAGACTTGGCTATCAGGCACTAGGCAGGACTCTAGGCAGGACTCTAGCTCAACTATGTATCAACATTCTGCAGTACTGTGTAAAAGTTAAGTATTGTATAAATTCTGTGCAATATATATCTCATTCTAATTTACTCTAGTGTTTCTAGTTCTGGCTGCTCCCCTCCGTACCTGCACCAGCGTGCTATCTTTATTTCTGTGTCGGTCTCATTCCACTCGGCCACCGACACCTACAACGGAACGAGACACAAAAGCGGCGACGAGGCTGGGACACAAAAGTGGCGACGAGGAGTGATAGACGAACCTTGGACCAGCCCGCTTGCAGCAGCCAGACAGCAGCAGTCGGAGCACGCAAAAATTGCTCCTGCCCACCCACCCTTATTATAAGAATTTTGGAGGAACATTTTCAGTTACGTGTGTTGTGGACTTTTTTGTTGCAGAGAGCGTCCTCTTTCATATTGCCTTTGTGTTTTGTTATAATTTACTTGTATGCGCGGCGCCTAATCGGTCAGCATGGCCACTACCCCGAACCCAAAATTAATGGAAATTATTCAGTTACAGACGGCGCAAATAACACAACTCCTGCAGGCTGTGGCCCACCTCACAGCGCAAGCAGCTGACCAACAACAACAGCCGCCGCTTCAGCAGCCCACACCTGCCGCTGCACCGCTTCCTACGTTTCGCCAGTACAACGAACGTGACGAGGAATGGAGCGACTACTTCGCACAGTTTCAAGAACTCGTCGCGGCTCATCAAATTACAGGTCAGAGAGTGAAGAACCTTTTCTTATCGATTGTGGGTCCCCAGACCTTCGTATTATTGCAAAACTTTTCCCTCACGCATCTCCCCGTGATGTAGACTTTGAACAAATTGTAGATGCACTGAATGCTCATTACGAGAGAAAAGTTCTCGTAGCTGCGGCACGGTACCGATTTTTCAGACTTAAAAAATTACCGCAGCAGTCACACCAAGAGTGGATTACGGAATTGAAGGGCTTAACCCGCAAATGTAAATTTACTTGCTCTTGTGGACTTTCGTATAGTGACGTGATGTTGAGGGATGCGATTACGCAGGATATTCAGGACCCCAGAATTAGAGCAGCAATTCTGAAACAGTCTGACCCCTCATTAGACAGTGTACTGCAGCTGATAGATGCGCATGATATTTTTGACTTAGCAGATGTAGAAATGCAAAGCCACAGTGTTAATTCAATGCGCCACAACGGTCGCTTTCCTAGCCGTTCTCAGTGTAGCACTAGTGATTCTTGCAATAGTACAGGCCGTGCTGAACAGACAGTGAACAGTAGCCAGTGTAAAAGTGCGACACAAAGGTCGCCCTGTCGTGTTAGAAACAGTGATTTGAATAACGGGCGCCAACGCTCATTTCAGAAAAATGTACGTAAATCTTGCCCCCCGTGTGTGTCTCGCCACAAGCGTGCTCATTGCCCAAGTCGCAACGCAACATGTTATCAATGTGGCAAATCGGGACATGTACAGTCTGTGTGTATGCAAATTAAAAACTCAAAGAACGGTGCCTTTCGGAACATTGCTTCGCAAAGTGCGAGAACAGTGCATGCAGTAAATGTTATAGACGCTGTGGAATTGGACAGTGCTTTGCTTGGTTCTCAATTGCAAGAAAGTTCTTCTGCGCCTACTGCAAAACTATTTCGTGAGCCATGTAGCAAGCGCCGACGAGCGCGTAAAACTGTGCAACGGAAAAGGGTTCGGGACAAGCAAAATAACTATGTACAGTGCAATCCTGTAGTGAAACTAGTGCCTTCTGAAACTTCTTATTGTAAAAGTGCCCAGTACTGTGTAGCTAGTGACAGTAGACATCAAGTAGCTGCTCAAGAGTGTAGTGTAGTAGTTAGTGACTCTGTAGTAGCCTCGCATTGCGCGGACGCCGATCCGGCGGTAGTGCCATCTAGTGACAGTGATATTAATCCGCTGCGTGCCGAGTCTGCGCCGCTTACTTCACTACGCGGCCCGCGCAAGCGGAGTAAACAAACCGGAGCAGACGTTGCCCACATTCGCGCACCTGTCGAGCGCCGCAAGCAAAAACTGTTTGTGACTCTCTTCATAGAAAATAAGACGGTGCAAATTCAGCTTGATACTGGTTCCGCTGTCACATTAATAAATAAAGATACTTATGAACTTCTGGGTTCGCCAAAATTTTCGCCGTCACAGCAAGTGTTAACAGCTTATACAGGTCAAAATATTCCCGTGCTAGGAACGTGTAGCCTGCCCGCCTCTTTTCAAGGAGTAACAAAAACGGTTGCTTTTGTAGTTCTTCAGGCCAAATCGACACAGAACATTTTTGGACTAGATGCTTTTGACTTGTTTGGTTTATCAATTCAAAGAGATGTGCTTCAAATTTCGTCAATAGTGCCTCAGGATAAAATCAATGCATTGTGTGACAAATATAGTGACTTGTTTTCGCCGGAACTAGGTTGTGCAAAAAACTTCGTGGCACATGTAACTTTAAAAGAATCTGCAGTTCCAAAATTTCGTAAAGCTAGACCAGTGCCTATCGCCTTGCGTGATACAGTTGCCGAAGATCTTAAACGTTGGCAAGATAGTGGGGTGATTTCTCCTGTTTCTGCGAGTCAGTGGGCCTCGCCTATAGTAATTATACCCAAGCCGTCAGGAAAACTTCGTCTCTGTGCGGACTTCAAATCAACAGTGAACACTCAAACAATTGTAGACACTTATTCCCTGCCCAGACCTGACGAAATAATGGACAAATTAGGACAGTCTCGTTTCTTTTCTAAGATTGATTTAGCAGAGGCATACTTGATGACGAGTCAAAAAAGTTTTTCGTCATTAATACTCACATGGGCCTTTGTCAATTTCAACGCCTACCCTTTGGCAGTTCTTCCGCCCCCGCTATTTTTCAGCGTTTTTTGGAACAGCTGACAGTTTCTGTACCGTGTTGTTCGAACTATTTAGATGATATTGTGGTATCCGGACGTACAGTTGAAGAACATTTAGCAAACCTGGAGTGCCTTTTCAAAGATTTGACTGCAGCAGGTCTACGTTGCAATAAAGCAAAGTGTTCGTTTTTTCAAACTGAATTAGAGTACCTAGGCCATGTGATTAATGCCCAAGGAATACATCCCTTACAGTCACATCTTAGAGCAATCAAAGACTTGCCTCCTCCTAAGAATGTGCATGAATTGCAAGCAGTAATGGGAAAGCTTAACTATTATTTCCGGTTTATTCCCAATGCCTCTCAGATTGCAGCTCCACTGCATCACTTACGTAGGAAGAATGTTCCTTTTGTATGGTCTAAAGATTGTCAGGTTGCCTTTGACAAATTAAAGTCTGCACTACTCAGTGATGCATGTTTGATTCCCTTTGACCCCCAGAAGCCTGTAGTGCTAGCAGTCGATGCCTCGTCGTACGGTCTGGGTGCAGTGATCTCACATCGTATTGGTCCTTACGATCGTCCTATTGCCTTTGCATCCAAGCTACTGACGCCAACGCAACAGAATTACAGTCAGATAGAAAAGGAGGCCTTAGCAATCATTTACGGCGTCACAAAGTTTCATCATTATCTCTATGGCAGAAAATTCTATTTGTTGACAGACCACAAGCCTCTCACGTCGTTGTTCTCACCCACAAAGCCAATTCCGCCACGAACGGCACAAAAGCTTCAGAGATGGTCCTTGATATTGTCAAATTATCAGTATGAGATTTTGTACCGACCTACCACTAAACATGCCAACGCGGACACACTTTCCCGACTTCCGGTTGGCCAGGATGTATCATTTGATTCTTCAGAAATGGCATGTTGTCAGATAGACTCCAGAGATGCTTCCGCTGTCACAGACTTTCCTTTGAACTCTCGTCAGGTTGCACAGGAAACAGCTGCGGATGCAGAACTATGTGTGGTAGCACGTTTTGTTTGCTCAGGGTGGCCTGCCAGAGCCAAAGACATTGATCGGCCTCTGGTTCGACGTTATTTTGCACTACGTCATGCATTATCTTTAAGTCAGGGTGTTCTGTTGTTACATACGGACAACGAGCAAACAAGAGTGATTGTTCCTCGTTCCCTGCAACGTGAAGTGTTACGTCTCCTGCATCAAGGACATTGGGGTATTGTTAGGACAAAGCAATTGGCCAGACGTCATTGTACCTGGGTTGGTATGGACGCTCAGATAGAGAGCATGACATCACAGTGTACAGTTTGTGCGGAGCATCAGGCGGCTCCTCCACAGCGTTTCTCAGACTGGCCACGCCCCAAGGGACCATGGCAACGTTTACACATTGACTTTGCCGGACCTTTCTGGAACACGCGCTGGTTAATTGTTGTAGACGCTTTCAGCAAGTTTCCTTTCGTGATTGTCATGAACTCAACGACAGCGTCTAGTACAATCAGTGCCTTAACGTCAGTGTTTTGCATCGAAGGTTTGCCTGAAACTATCGTCAGTGACAATGGACCACAGTTTGTTAGTGCGGAATTTCAACAGTTTTGTCGTGTGAATGGCATTCAGCATATAACCACCGCACATTTTCACCCTCAGTCCAATGGTGAAGCAGAACGTTTCGTTCGAACATTCAAGTCACACATGGAAAAGATGAAAGGTCAGCACTCCAGGCAGCAAGCTCTTCAAATTTGCCTGTCTACGTATCGGTGCATGCCACGTGACGGCCCGTCTCCTGCCGAGCTGCTACACGGCCGCCGTAACCGCACTCTCCTTCACCTGCTGCAGCCTCCCACGCACCGAGTCGGTTCGTATGGCGCAACGCGTTTTCAGGTTTCTACGCCGGTGCTGTACAGGGTGTTTGCTGGCAACAAGAAGACATGGATGCCGGGCACCATTCAGCGCGTGCTCGGTCGCAATATGTATGTTGTACGTTCTTCCACAGGGTCGGAGCTGCGTCGCCACGCAAACCAATTGCGCCTGCACAGACCGCGCGATCCTGTCTCCGGTTTCTTGATTCCAGACCCAGTTCACCGCCAGGGAGCACAGCCACATCGTTCGTCCCCGGACTACGAGATCCCTATGGACGTCGACACAACTCCGACGCAGTCGTCGCCGCCGCAGATGACAGCGTCACCGAGAGGGACTCCGGGACCGTGCGGGCCCCCCCAGCTTGGGCCACGCACCTCAGAAGAAGATGACCTGCTCCCTCAGGGCGGGGGCGGGCGCCCTTCCGCTGGTTTTCGCGGGTTTTCCGGCGGATCACAAGGTGTATACCGGGGCGCGGACGGCGTCTCGATCCCAGCCTCAGCTACGACGCCCGTCCCACCAGTAACGCCCCCGCCCAGGCCCTCCTCCCAGTGCCGTCGCCGTGGCCCTCAGCCCTACGCCACGACGGCGCGGCGGTTTGGGGGGGAGGGGTGTGGTGTCGCACAAGTACAAAGTGCGCGCCACCTACTTTCGCCGCGCGCCGCCATGCACGCACGGCGCGGCGTTCTTACGACAGCCACGAGCGCCCTCTGCTACAACTCCGCTCGTGGCCACCATTGAACGACATCGTGCACTTGGGACTGAGATAGCAACCAGTTAGGACCTTCGGAATCAGATAGGCACCAGTGAAGACTTGGCTATCAGTTAGGCACTAGGCAGGACTCTAGCTCAACTATGTATCAACATTCTGCAGTACTATGTAAAAGTTAAGTATTGTATAAATTCTGTGCAATATATATCTCATTCTAATTTACTCTAGTGTTTCTAGTTCTGGCTGCTCCCCTCCGTACCTGCACCAGCGTGCTATCTTAATTTCTGTGTCGGTCTCATTCCACTCGGCCACCGACACCTACAACGGAACGAGACACAAAAGCGGCGACGAGGCTGGGACACAAAAGTGGCGACGAGGATGGGATACAAAAGTGGCGACGAGGATGGGATACAAAACACTATATATTTGTAACGAACTTATTCTTGGAAGTGTAGCGTCTGAAACAAAAACAAGAAAGAAGTTACAGCATACGGATAAAAGTATACTTTTTTTTTATTATATTAACGCATTCTAGTAAAAATCGGATAAAAAGTCAGGAGATACATTTTTCATTTTTTACTACAACTGTTTGTAAAGCTTATGGTACTTAAATGCGGGATTATCAGTCCCTAAACGTACAAACTACTTATGAACTATCTGATACTAAAGACGGCACAAACATCCATGCTCGAGGGGGGAGTCGAACCCCCGACAGTGGCAGCATAGCGCCTCAATGTGCTCTGCCGCTCCGCCGTGGTTTGTGACTACATGTCGATATTTCATAAGGTATATGTATCCTATTGGCTCCACTCGGAATGAAAACAATATCCCTGCCAAAACCAAAATCTAGTGTACGATACAATTTTAAAATGTAACCAAAGTCGCTGTTTCATGAGATTTCGTATTCATTACTTCAGCGGCAGTCATAGTCTAGTGTACGATACAAAGTTTTAAATGATACTAAATGATGAAATGATGTCGCTATTTCATGATATATCTGTATCGTAATGTCGATATTTAATAACACATCTGTATCGTATTCTTTACTTGAGCGTGAGGGGTGGGGGGGGGGGGTGTTCAACTCTAGTATACATGCAATTTTTAAATGATGCCAGATGTAGCCATTTCATAACATACCTGTATCGTATTCTTTACTCGATCGGAGGAGGTTAAGTAACGACAATTGCGAAGTCATTAGTTGAGTTTAGGCTATCTAATACATTGTGTATGCAATTATACATTACTCTACTAGAAATGTACTGAAAATATTACACTTAACTTTATAAAAACTATACTGTCGAATGTAAGCAATCAATCTTCAAATTTAATTTTTTTAAATTATGACAAACTCGTCTAATCTGTTTAACTACGAACGAATCAAAATAATAATTGTCTTTTTTTTAATTACATCAACGAACGTTATTGTTATGGTCTTCAGTCCGGAGACTGGTTTGATGCAGCTCTCCACCCTATTCTATCCTGAGCAAGCCTTTTCATCTCCTCATAAGAACGGCAACCCACATCCATTTGAATCTGCTTACTATACGCGTCTCTTGGACTCCCTCTGCGGTTTTTACCCCACACACTTGCCTCCAATGCTAAATTTACGATTCCTCGATGTCTAAGAATATGTCCTACCAAGCGATCCATTCTTTTAGTCAAGGTATGTCATAAATTAAAATTCATTTTCTCGCCAATTCTGTTCAGTACCTCTTCATTATACGAACGTATGAGAATAGTTCCATACCTTTGATATAAAACATTTAATATAATCTTCGTATATGTATATAAACATCTCTGACTAATGACGTCATTGTTCAAAGCCGACGGGATGTATCGTAAACTTGACTTGACCCGAGCATGTTTGTAAGTTTAAAAGGTACCTCATGTTCATCCTACGTATTAATCGCATTTGTCACATGTACGGTAATGTTCTTGTGAAAAACCGTTCAGCAGTTTTTGAGCTTATCGAGGACAGACAGACAGACTCGTCAGAAGTACTTTTCTTGGCCCACTTTAGGTTACGGTAGTAACACTAAAACGGGGTCTTTGCGATCGTCTTTTGACAGCTCGAAATTTAAATGCAAATAACGGCTTAACCAGTCAAGTTACACGAAAAATGAATAACAGAATTTATAGAGGAGAAAATTCTCTACAACTTTGTTCCCTTATCTTTTTTCATATCTCGTATCGTTTGAGAGATATTTGAAAAAATAACGGAGTTCTGACACCCTCCATTGAATTAACCAAAACCAGCGGTTCGGAGATGTCACGTGACATTCCTCGCCCAGAACTCTCTCTGGCATACACCATCTTGCGTTGCGTATTTGATGATTTTCTTATTGCAACTTACACGTTGTCATTTCAAAGTAATGGCGCACTGAATAATTAATAAAAACACGTCGTTCTTCGTACGATAAATGATAATCTAGTGTCTACTAATGCCATAATAGCATCAGTTAACAACGGCCAAAAATAGTATGAGATTAAAGAACGCGACTCCTAACTGTCGCCGTAGCGTTGGACTGTGACGCTGAACGTCAGTGGTTTGGAACCCGCCACTGCCATAATTGTTTTTCTAAAAGGGTTTCAGACACTTTTATTAATTAATTTTTTATCATTTAGATTATTATTTTGGTCCAAAATGTTTGCAAAAATTTATAAAATTACAAATCTAAAGTGGGCCGTAAAAAACGTCAGTGCGATTTTTTTTTTTTTACAATTCCTATAGAAGGTAGTACACAGAGTGACGTGTTTGTGATAAACGAAAAACCTAAGAGGATGGAGATGTTGGCGGCATCTTTAATTAATCCTTCATGAAATAAAGGAAAGTTTAATGAAAAATAAGTAACAAGGAGCTAAATAATTGAACAGCAGAAATGAGCGCCGCGCGGGAGTAGCCGAGCGGTCTGGAGCGCCAGGTTGCGGATCGTGCGGCCTCCCGCGTTGCAGATTCGAATCCTCCCTCGGCCATGGATGTTTGTGCCGCCTTTACCGTAAGTTATTTCATAAGTAGTTTGTAAGTTTAGGGATTGATGACCCTGTAGTTAAGTCCCATAAGCTTAACGAATATTTTCAACATTTCAGAAATGAGCACCCTCGATTTGCAAAGGATCATGGTGGCGTGCCTGCAGAGACGTGAATCGGCTGGTCCAGTTGGTAGCGTACACGATTTAGTCTACCTCCATACGTATGTCATGATTAAAGCATTAGGTTCAGTTAATTCCGCGATACGAACTGTCGGCTTTGACCAGTGGCGTCATATCTGAGTTGATAGTTTGTTTACAAGCATAACATAGATTGTAGATTACGGTTCTGTGTTTAAGAAGTGATCTGTTACTTCTCTCTGAGAGTTAGGATTCACGATTTCCTGTCAGAAAGGACACAGTTCATTGTAATTGACGGTAAGTCATCAAGTGAAACAGAAGTGATATCTGGCGTTCCTCAGGAAAGCATTATAGGTCCCCTACTTTTCCTTGTTTATAAACGATTTAGGAGACAATCTGAATAGCTCCCTTAGACTGCCTGCGAATGATGCTGTCGTTTATCGGTTAGTGAAGTCAACAGAGGATCAAAAGCAACTGCGAAGCGATTTAGACAAAATTTCTACTTGGTGCGAAAATTGGCAATTGACCCTAATCAAAGAAAAGTGTGAAGTAATACACATGACCACTAAAAGAAATCCGCTGAACTTCAATTACGCGATAAATCAGTCAAACCTTAAGGTCATTAATTCTACCAAATACCTAGGAGTTACAATTACGAACTACTTAGACTGGAGAGAACACATAGAAAATATTGTGGTGAAAGCGAAACAAAGGTTACGTTTTATTGACAGAACGATTTGAAGATGCAACAGCTCCACCGAAGAGACTGGCTACATCACACTTGTGCGTCCTCTCCTGGAGTACTGTTGCCCCTTGTGGGACCCTCACCAGGTGGGACCGACGGAAGATATTGAGAAGGTTCAGAGAAGGGCAGCTCGTTTTGTGTATCACGTTACCGGGGGCGACGCGTCACGGAAAGGTTGCACGAATTGGGGTGGAAATCATTAAAAGAAAAACGTTATTTATTGCGGAGTTTCAATCACCGACTTTTACTTATGAATTTGAAAGTATTTTGCTAGCATCCACCTACGTAGGAAGACATGACCGAACCAATAAAATAAGAGAAATCAGATTGAAAACGGAACGATTTAGGTGTTCTTCCTTCCCGTGCGCTATTAGAGAATGGAACGGTAGAGACAAGTTATGAAAGTGGTTAATGAAGCCTCTGCCAGGCACTTAAATATGATTTGCAGAGTATCTATGTAGATGTAGATGTTAACAGAGAGTTTTTTTACTGTCGCAAGTGAGCGCCGAAGGCGCGTATTTTTAAGCTGAGACCTGTGACTGATGGTACATTCTGTTTTGGTAAACTGTAATTTACGAGGATAATCGCAGCTTGTTTGTTATCTACAATATATAAGTATTACGATATTATCCCGTATGTTTATATACGTAGCGTATCTTGTGATACGCCGTCATGACGTCATTGGTCAAAGCCGATGAGTTGTATCGCGGTCTTCACTTACGCCAAGGATTAATTGAAGAAAACGGGTCGAGAGATTGAAAACGGCTGCCATACACTGATCCTGCAAGTATCGTGTTGTGAAACAATGAAGGCATTTTCACGTGTACAGTAAAGTTTGTAAGTTACAGAATATATGTCTTTGATTCTTTGATCATAGATTCTATTTACGATCTAAGGTCGAACCAAACTCCGCGGCGGAGTGGCCAAGCGCATTGAGGCGCTATGCTCCGATGCACGAGGCCGTTCCCCGCCGGGGGTTCGAATAACCCCCCCTCCTCGCGCATGGATGATTGTTCTGTCGTTAGTATAAGGTAGTTCATAAGTAGTTTGTAGGTTTAGGGACTGATGACTCCGCAGTTAAGTTCCTTAAGCTTAACAGATATTTTAACATTTTTTTTCTTGTATAACCAAACAATGGAGAGTCCAGGAAGAAAGAACACAATATTGTTATCTTTGAGTCTATATGGTTTTCTTATCTTTGTGTCTCTGTGATTCACCAGTAAAGTGTGATTGAGGAAAAGTGCGCTGGAAGTTCGAAAACTTGTGTGTTTGATGTCAATATTAAACGACGTCATGACTTGAACAAGGAAACCTAGCATTGTGGAACAGTAAACGCATTTTCAGATGTATGACAAAAATTTTTATGTCCCATATTTCAGAGTCTGGTGCCGCCTTGATCCTCAGGCACATCGGCAGCCACTTAGCGGCTTGCCACTATGTTAAACATGTTTATTTGTTCAGACTGCTAGCCAGTAACTGGCAATTGTTTTTTAATTATTTATACAACATGAGTATTCATCACTCCTGTAAAAGTCTCATGTGGTAATTTTACATTTCTGATGATGACCTCAGTAGTGTGGTCGAAATCTAGATAATTTTTTTGTAATTAAATTTGTAATTAATTTAAAGCTTAATTAATTTAAACTTGTGGAACTGCAATTTGTCAAAATTATTTTACATCCAGTTTCTGCCATGTTCAAAATTGTATGAATTGCAAAAAGTAACTTGAAATGTCATGTCTACAATTAAGAAGACTATTCCGAGATTGTAAATGGGGTCTAGTCTGTCCCATTATAATATCCACATATAACAGTGAATGCACCTGCAAACTTATATCATTGCACGACACATAGTTCTTTAAACATGCCATCACAAACATTAATAAATATGTTAGAGTTTCTTAAAAACGGACCACAAATTGTTTCACTCTGACGTTGTTTTATTCGTAAAAGACTGAGTCTTTCAGGAACCGATATCGAGACGCGGAAGAGAAGATTACAGGTTAATTTGGTCCTCACATTAAAATCTTTGATACAAGTAAACTTCTTTGGGAAACGAATACTCCACTTACCTAAGCTAAAGTGTCTTAATGTGATCTTGCATCGTCTGTAATACACCATTTCACTTCCAATGTAACTGAAGTCATTTAGGTCGTCTACTACCTAACATGTTGTCTCCATTTCCGATGTTAAGTTAATCGTTAAGCCCAAATACGCTACAACCTCAAATTTTCGGATTTCTCTTGGCTACTTTTTATTCATATTATGGACTCAGTATATGCACTCCATTCAACTTTTACTTCGTCATAAGATATCATCACCATTCGAACATTTCCAGCTGCAGTAAAGTTCTTCGAATAACAAAAATTGCAGCTTAAGATAGGTGACGGCTAAGTAGTTGTACGTGCAATAGAGTCTTAATCAGCATTAAGTAATACGGGTAAGCTGTCGAGGACGCATATTACCAATTAGGATCTCTTATAAATGTTAGACATTTTGAGTGGGCTGAGCAAGTAAAACATTGTCTGGACCTCAAGCGGCAGTCGTAGAAAAATAATGCTTATCGCCGTTCTGTTTCGTTCACATACACCTCAGGTAAGCTATACAATGAGTCTTTAAATGTGAAAATGAAATTCCTGTTTGCTTTGTCTTGAAAGAGTTGTGCATAATAATTTCCTCGTTTTCTACATACAGATTAAAATGCTGACAGAAGGTGCAGATAGTGGCTGATGTGGAACACAATCTACAGACATTTTTTTCCATCACAGTTAGTAGAGACGCTCTGTAAGGCGTGCAATCGTATTTTTAGGACAAATGTACAAAAGCAAGGCAAGTGAAATTCCTCACCTCAAGTGTTTAGTATGTGTACGAAACAATCGTTTTGCATTGTGAACAAAAGTGTTCCTAATGAAGCGCAGATAATTCCCGTTTGTAAGAAGGATCATTACTGTTTCATTACTAAGTCAGTTTGCCCTATAACGGATGGCAGATAAAACGATGTGAAGCCCTAACATAGACATAATATTTACTTATTAGTAAGGAACGTATTCTCACATGAAGAGACTTGCACATGACATGGTAGCAGGGAGAGCTGCATCAAACCAGAAGACCACAACAACAATAACAACGCTATTTCTAAAACTTCAAATTCGATTTTTTAGAGGATTTTTGAGAGTTGCGTTGAATGAATTTGCCTGATTCGTATTTGAGTTTTGAATTTGACGTGCCATTATTATAAAAAATTGTAAAGTCCGATACCCATGTGGTCTTCTTGTAAGGCAACAATTTTTCTTTATTCACAGATCTAACCAAAATGACTTTGTTATTTCTATTTAATTAATCGATTAAATTAGATTGTTTATTTCTAATACTTTCCGCGTAATTATCAGAACCTCATTGAGTGTATATTTTCTGTATTTTTTTTTTTTTGCCTGCCATTCTTTTATGGATTGTTTCAAATGTTTGCCGCGTGGAGTGGCCGAGCGTTCTAAGGCGCCTTGCTGCGTGTCGGGCGTTCGACTTCCCCCTAGATCGTGGGTGTGTGTGTCGTCCCTAGTATAGTTTAACTTAGTTTGAGTTAAACAGATTCTAACCACCGCCCAGGACAAAAAAGAGCTGTGATTAAGACATTAGTAGACAGGGCGCACAAAATTTGTGAACCAGCGCACTTAGACGATGAGATGGAACATCTTAGAGTGACATTTAAGAAGAATGGCTATTCAGACAGGGAGATAGATCGTGCACTACACCCTAGACTGACAACCAGGACGGACGAGGAACGACAACAACCCAAGGGGAAAGTTTTCTACCACTTATCAGTAAGGTCACTGATCGAATTGGAAAAATTTTAAGCAAGTACGATGTGGAAACTGTTTTCAGACCAACCACGAAAATAAAAGAATTTTTAAGATCTGTAAAAGATAAGCGACATCCCCTGGCTATAAAATCCCCTGCAGTTGTGGACTAGTTTATATAGGTACAACTAAAATAAGTGTCAACACTCGTCTGGGCGAACACAAAAGGAACTGCCGCCTCGGACATACTGATAAATCGACTGTAAGGGAACACGTGTATCAAGAAGGTGATCACGAAATAAAATTTAACGAGACGTCCGTCATAGCAAAGACGTCACATTATTATGCGCGTTTGTACAGAGAGGCCATTGAGATTTTTAAACATCGAAACAATTTCAACAAAAAAGAAGAAGGTCACAAACTTGATAAGATATGGATGTCAACACTGCAGCAACAGCATGACAATCGATTAATTTCAATCGAGGAGGTTGGCAATAGCAGAGACGACAGCACAGCCGACACCACGTGACTGACAGCGGCGCCCTCTGTTTTGCCTATATATACGGCGCTCACTCGCGCTCTCGTTGCAGTAGGCCGCTTTACCTCCGAGGATGCCTTCCGCAGACGAGGGCGAAACGTCAGGGGAAAGTTTTATGTATGGACCACGGCATCTCAGCCCGGAAACTTTAAGTAATGACGATACCTGCCGTGAAAGCCTTCATTCTATGGTTAGTTTAAGTAGTTTGTAAGCATAGGGACTAATTACCAAGCAGTTAAGTCCCATAGATTTACAAACTTTTTTTTTCAAATGTTTGTAAATCTATTGGATCAAACTGCTCTGGCCATCAGTTCCTAGACTTATGAACTACTTAAACCAACCTAAGGACCACATACACGCACACACCCATGACTCAGGGAGGACTCGAACCTCCCACGGCGAGGAACCGCAAGGTCCGCAGCAAGGCGCCTTAGAACGCTCGGCCACTCCACCGCGGCTGTCGATTGATAACTGCCTGTGTTGTCTATAAACTGAAACTGACTGTCCAGCGGTACTACTCTTCCGTTTGTGACACAGTAGTTCGTGTAGGCACTAGCCAGTGCGTTGGAATTGTCAGTTAACCAATGATAATGCGAAATTAGAGTTTGCCTTTAACGCTGAAACTGAATTTATTCTGAGTTTGGTCGTACTGACTAATACCGTCGTCTCACGGGACGTGGAAACGCACGTGGAGGAGGGCGTGGTGCCGTTGCAGCGTGGAATTCCACGTTCCACTGCACTGCGAAGCGTGGAATGAAGGATCCAGCATGTTAGATTTCTGCTTCGTGGAGTGGAACGTGGCCAATGAGAAGCTACATGGTTTTCACGTGAGTAGCAGAACATTTGATCCGCCATATTGCAAACGGAACTCCGTATTTCGTGCCTTCTTTCATTTTGGCGTACTATGTATAATCTTTATAAAGCGCCAGAAAATTGAAGAACTTTTGAAACCGCGTCATTGTAGGTATGATTTGTTACAATAAATTACCGAAAACTATATATTCATTGCTTTAAAGGATATCGTATTTAACGTTAGTCAGTGTTATAATTTGTATACCGTGAAAGGATATCGTTCCTATGCTCCGGTTCAACGCCATTCTATCAAAGGAGTGTCTTTATGATACTTTGTCATAGATAAATAAGATATTACAACATTTTTAGGTGCATAGTATATCACAAACACAGCGAACACTGTATGTAGGAGAAATAGCTCAGTTGGTAGCGCAGTGAGCTGCTGAGAAGAAGTTGGGAGAAACTCGATTTCGCAACCCCATACTACTAAAAATATTTTTATTTTTTCCTTTTTGTTTCCTTAATGTTTCTGGTTCTGTCTTATTAATTAAAGTATAATATCCGATATTCGTTGTATTTCTTTTTAAGGCGACGGATTAGCATGGTGGTTATCGTTAGGAGCTATGGAGGAAAAGTTCTAAATAACAGGTTTGCATCTACAAAGGTCTGCATCTATTTTTTAACCATTTGGTTTAATTACGGTTTATGTAATTTACCGTATAATAACCAGTATTTGACGCTATTTATTACAAACATGAACGTACTCTGCCCACGAAAGACTTGAGTATTTCATGCAAGGGCACAGGAACTAATAAATGTCGAGACAGTACCCCACGTAATTGGGTTTTCGCCACGGTGTTTGAATTCTGTTGTAGTTCAGTACAGTGTTGGAACAGTTCAGTTCCACAATGCAGAGTGAGTGTTGCGGGGTCATCAGTCCCTAAACTTACAAACTACTTATGAACTACCTTATACTAAAGACGACACAAACATCCAAGCCCGAGGGAGGATTCGAACCCTCGACCGTAGTGGCCGTGCAAATTGTGACTGGCGCGCCGCAGATCGTTCGTCCACTGCGGCCGGCAAAATTATTACAACGGACATTGCCCTGCTGAGGCGTTGTCCCGCGTGTATGAACAAGTGGACTGTATCAGGCAGAACTTATTATCTTCGAAGCAATGCCAAAGTTAACATTTGGATATGCAGAATATGTACAGTACATCGTAAAAATAGTAATATAAGAGAGAAAGACAAGTGGAGATGGCGCAGATGAAAGATATCACCGTTTACAGTTTTTTTTATTTTATTTTGCCAAAAGTGATTTAGTCCTACATTTTATCATTATCAAACACAGTTAATGTATCGTCCTTGTATTTCTTGAAGAAGAAAATTACAATTTCTGGAAGAGTATTGCATGCAACGTGCAAGAATAAGAAAGCTACTGTATTCAGTTTTTTTTGCGTTCCGTGGGATGTAGCGGGTCGTTTCAGAGCTGCTGTAGCTATACTAGACTAGGTAGACAGCACGTCTGGGCTGCGCCACTTTGGGACAACATGTCCCGTGTGAGGACGGCTTAAGGTCGTGAACGTGATTATGAATTTAGTTCTGCCGCAGGCTGTGAACTACCATTTTCTCGGATACACTGCACACAGAAAGACTGAGGTTAGATTGGGAGAAAAGCTTGAACTCAGGGCTACAAAACGCGTCCTCTGCCACAATTGAATCATCGGTCACTTAGAATTAGCTGTCCCCATTTAAATACAACCCGCAGTGGTCGCTTGGAACACTGTAACGCATTGTACAGTGCATTAACAGCAAATGTGAAGTGACGCGCCATGCTTGTGCGTCGCTTGCAGCCTAGCGGTAAGTGGCAACACTGTACCAGCGCAGGACGAACGACAACTAGCGAGTAATTTTAATCGAACTGGAGTAGAAAAACTAGAGTACAAAAGCTTCATCTGGTCACTTAATTTCTGTCAAGAAACATGGGTGTGATCTAAAGTTTTTTTTCTTGGAGTGTGTGGGGAAGGACGACTTCCGGTGGCAGTGAGTGAGAACGGATGCCCGTCACGGAACGCCTCGACAAGTGGCCGACGCGAAACGCGCGTTGCCGAAGTGCGTATGTGGGTCAGGCACCGTCTGCAACACCAGCCGCTCTGTGCGTGCGTGTGTGGGCGCGATGTGCCAACTGGTTGTAGGAACAGCCTTCTAGTTGAGAGTAAGGGGAGGAGGGAGAGTGGAGAATTCTGCTCACCACAACTCGTATCGGAGAGGCCAAGTATCTCATGTCGAAAACTGCCGTCACTTAATTGTCACAGTACCTAACGTCAGTAATAAGTCACTTTCTGGGTTTCAGCTTCCGACATGGACACTTCATGGAAAAAAAAAAATCGCACTTACGTATTTTACGGCCCACTTCAGATTTGTAGTTTTATAACTTTTTGCAAACTTTTGGACGAAAATAATAATCTAAACAATAAAAAATTAATTGAAAAGAGTGTCTGAAACCCTTTAGGAAAAAAATGTTAGGTGGTGACGGGTTCCGAAAAACTGACCTTTAGCGTCACAGTCCAACGCTACGGCTAACAGTTAGGAGTTGCGTTCTTTAATTTCATACTGTTGATGGCTGTTGTTAACTGATGCTAATATGGCTTTTGTAGACAACAGATTATCATTTATTGTACGAAGAACGATGTGTTTTTGTTAATTATTCAGTGCGCCATTGCTTTGAAATGACAATGTGTAAGTTAAAATATGAAAATCATCAAATACGCAACGCAAGATGGCGTATGCCACAGAGAGTTCTCGGCGAGGAATGTCACGTGACATCTGCGAACGGCTAGTCTTCGTTAATTCAATGGAGGGTGTCAAAACTCCGTTATGTTTGCAAATATCTCTCAATCGATACGAGATATGAAAAAAAAAAAAAAAAAAAAAAAAAAAAAAAAAAAAAAAAAAAAAAAAAACCATAAGGGAACAAAGTTGTAGAGAACTTCCTCCTCTACAAATTCGTTTATTCAATTTTCGCGTCAGATGAACGGATAATTTGCAATTAAAATTACATTACAAACGACTTTGTTTGGTATTACTCATATTTGAAAAAGCGAGTTTCTGGTCTCTGGTAGCCAGCAATAAAGCCTGTAAAATTTGGTGGCGATCGGTTTAACGGTTCGACCTAAACAGTGGGAACATGTTACAGCCAGACAGACATCGTCAAATCGCCGTTATTTTTGCAAATATCTCTGCAACGATGCATGATATGAAAAACAAACATAATAGAGCGAAGGTGTAGAGAATTTTCCCCTGTACCAATTAGCTTATTAAATTTTTGTTTGAGATGAACGGTTCGTTAGCAATTACAATTATATTACAAACGGATTTTTTTGTGTAACTACCATATTTTTTGTCCGAAAAATTTGAAGAAGGGAGTTTCTGGTCTCTACAATTATGTCTGTAAAATGTGATGCTGATCGGTTCGTCTTAAAAACAGGGAACACGTTACGGACAGACAGACAGCCCAAAATCGCCGTTACTTTTGCAAATAATTTTGAAATGATACGAGGAAAAAAAAAAGCATAAGAGAGCAATGTTGTAGAGAATTTTCTCCTCTACAAGTTCGGTTATTCAATTTTCACGCCAGATGAATGGTTAATCCGTTATCATCATTTAAATTTCGAACTGTCAAAAGACGATCGCAAAGCCCCATTTTAGTGTTAGGCCCTACTACCGTAACCCTAATTGCGGCAAAATGTACAAGTGTTTGTTAAGCTTAAGGGACTTAACTGCGGGGTCATCAATCCCTAAACTTACAAACTACTTATGCTAAAGACGACACAAACACCCATACCCGAGGGGGGATTCAAACCCCCGACCATAGCGGACGTACAGGCTGTGACTGGTGTGCCGCAGACCGCTCGGCCACTGCGGCCGGCTTTCCTGAAAAACAATGACGCGTTGATGTCAACGTGTTACACGTTACTCAGGCAGGGCAGTAAGTTTTATTAAATGCCATACTACATTTCGAGGCGTCAGTGTCTATTCTTACGACCTGCCACTGCTCCAGCCAGTTTCGGACATCTAAATTACATCTGAAGGTTTCCTGGATACTGTATCTTAAGAACACCAATATAACCTTCGGTTGAGGCTTACTACAAATCACATTGTGCGACACAGTTTTCTACCAATTCAAGGAAACACAACTTGTGAAACATTTCCAGAGCTCAGGTGGTTATTCATGTACAGCTTATCCCTCAGTTGCTCGTACTACACGCCTGGACAGCACGTTCTACGGTACCTTCCGTTCCACAGTCCCACTCTCAGTTACGAGGTGCACGAAAAAGGCAGGAAGCCACCACTAAGCAGTAGCGTAAGCTGTTGATGCTGACACGATATTTCAGCGATCCAACTGGGCGCCATCTGCAGGTGAGATTAGTGTACAATCACGCCGGCGTAATTATGCATGGCCGCGGTGGAGTAGCCGAGCGGTCTAAAGCCGTGGAGGTTCGAGTCCTCCCTGGGGCATGTGTGTGTGTGTGTTTGTCCTTAGGTTAGTTTACCTAGGTTTAAGTAGTTTGTAAGCTACGGACTGATCAGCACGCATTTTGGTCCGATAGCTCTACAAACATTTGAACATTTGACTTCCGGAGTATGGATGTGGACATAATGTAGATGTAGATACAGAATGAAATTTTGCAAATACGTAACAGTGGGCCCAGGAAAGACGTAGGGTACTTCCCATCCAGAAAAAATGTACTACTGTTTCTGAGAGCTAAAATTATAGCTTTTAGGTTGTCGTTCCGCTTAATAGCTAACCTCAATAAATTGCGAAACGATGCCTGGTCTGCAGAAAAAGAGACCTGCCGTATCCCGAATTAGAAAAACTGTAGCTTCCTCACAATAAATATATATTCTCGAGGTATCTCAGGCATGTTGTAAAATGATGCTTTGCAGGGCGGGTATGTTACAATACTCTTCTACATCATTTGTCTGATCAGCATGAAAGATGGCCGATTTTTTTTTTTTTTTTTTTTTTTTTTTTTTTTTTTATTTATTTATTTTTTTTTTTTTTATCCAGGAGAAGGAGATAGAAAGCTTGAGATGGTTGAAGAAGGGGGAAAGAGGAGCTGGACAGAGAGAGAGGAAGGAAAAAATGTAATTAGAGAGAGATGAATATTTAAAGAGAGTGGGGGCACGAAGTGGACAGGGAGCGTAGAGAAGAAATGACGTATAGAGGACAGTAGGAGCAGGTTGAGGTAGGTAGGAGATGAGGAGATGGGCATTGAGACGAGGGAAGCAGTGGATATGGACCCAAAGGGGGAGGAAGAAATGGATGAAAAAGAAGGAGCAGGTGATGAGAAGAACCAAGAGGAGACTGACAGAGATTGGGAAAAAAAGAAATGGTCATGTGGCATTTAGTGGCCAGGAAAACCCTACTGGGGTTCTGCCGCCTAAATCATTGGAACCCTCTTTGAGTTGATATAACTTAAGCGACTTGCGTGTCGGTGGTGATGAAAGCGACGAGAAACGAACCATGTTCTCTTGCATGGTGGTGAATGAAGCTAACACTTTTTCTTTTTATTTATTTATTTTTAAAATTTTTCTTCGGTAGATTGGTTCTTTATAGTCGTACGTTTGTTTTAGGTTGTTCGTCGAATTGTTTGCTCTGTTTTTTGGTGTTTTTATTATGATAATTAAAAAAAAGAGCGTCCATTCCTCTGACGCAGTTACCGCTGAGCTACGAAGGCAGACAGTGAGGGGAAAGAAATAACGGATAGAGGGAAGAAGTAGGGTGAGGAGGTAGAGATTGATAGAGGGGCATGAGGAGATGTACTAAGCGAGATAGGAGGGGATAGAAGATGGAGAAAGAGAAAGGGTGAGATAGACTAATGATTGGAATAAATAAATACTAGGGCAACGCCGGGTAATAAGACAGGTAATCAATAAATCCGCAAGCGTGTCGGCGATTATGGTGTTGCGTGCTCTTGTGCAGCAACCGCAGTCGGTGGCAGAGAGGAGCATAGGATAGCAGTGCAGTCGAGTGCTGGCCTCTGGACGTCCTGCTCTGAGGACACGTCACGCGTGGGCCGGCCTGCCTCCGTGTCTAATGTCCGTTAGTGGGCGCTGTGCTGTCCGTAACGTAATTTAATGGGCTATTTGTGCGCCACGTTGCCTCACCGCCGCGGCGCCTGGAAAAGACCGCGCCAATGGAGGAGTCGCTTAAAGAAGAAAGCCAGACAGCCAGACAGGCCGCACAGTGTCCGACCGGCCTGCCCCTAACACTGCCGTCTCTCTGTCACCACCTGCTTCATCTACGTAAACGATATGGCTGAAAATCTGCACAGCTCTCTCAGGTTGTTCGCAGATGACGCCGTCACTTATCGTCTAGTAAAGTCATACGATGATCAAAACCAACTACAGAACGATCTAAATAAGATATCACTTTCGTGTAAATATTGCCAATTGACTCTAAACAATGAAAAATTTAATAAAATGTGTCTTTAACCGTCAGCTGTTTTATTAAAATCCTTAAAATCGACTAGTTTCAGTCCAGGTCAGTCAACAACATTAAATAAAATAGATCTGGCTGAATACAGCAAGAGTCACGTTGAATAAAATTACATATGTCATACTACATTATCATAGTCAAAAGAAACATTAAATACGTGAATTGACTGTGAATGCTAATTGTGCACTCTTCAGTATTCACAGTCCATTCTCGAATTTTATGTTGGTTTGACTATGATAATCTAATATGACATCTGTAATTTTATTCAAAGTGACTCCTGCTGTTTCTAGCCATCTCTATTTTATTTACTGATGTTCAGTTACTTGTTTTAATACCTTTTTATCTATTATGATAGTCCTGGGCCGAAAGAAGTCGATTTTAAGGATTTTAATAAAACAGCTGATGTTTAAAGATGCATTTCATTAACTATATGACGGCTGTTAGCACTGACCTTACCAAAACTTTGACAATGAAAATTGTGACGTCGTCCACATCAGTACGAAAAGAAATCCGTTAAATTTTGTTTACAACATAAATCAATCGAATGTGAAGACCGTAAACACCACAAAATACCTAGGAATTACTATTACATCATACTTAAACTGGAAAAAAAATAGGAACACGTAGATAACATCGTAGGAAAGGCGAACCAGAGACTGCGTTTTATTGGCAGGACACTTAATAGATGCAACAGAACTACTAAAGAGACTGCATACACCACGCTTGTCAGTCATTATTTAATATTGCTGCTCAAACTGGGATCCTTACCAAGTGGAATTGACAGAAGTGAAGAGTCAAAAGAAGGGCCGCCCGTTTTGTATTGTCACGATACAGAGGAAACAGCGTTACGGAAATGATACAGGATCTGGGATGGGAATAATTACAACAACGGCGTTTATCGTTGCGGCATGGTCTGCTTATGAAACTCCAACCGCCAACATTCTCCTACGAATGCGGGAATATATTGTTGACTGCCACCTACATAGATAGAAATGATTATCAGAATAAAAAAAAATGTTTAAATGTTTGTATAGCTTATGGGACTTAACTACGGGGTCACCAGTCCCTAAACTTACAAACTGCTTATGAACTAAGACTAAGGACAGCACAAATATCCATGCCCGTGGGGGGATTCGAACCCCCGACCGTAGTGGGCGTGCAGACCGTGACTGGAGCGCCTCAGTCCCCTCGGCCACCGCGGCCGGCTCAGAATAAAATACAAGGTATCAGAGCTCGAACGGATCGATTCAGTGTTCTTTCTACCCGCGCGCTATTCGAGAATGAAATGGA